>JAVGVS010000659.1:0-65000 GCA_032718565.1 Distichodus sexfasciatus | reverse complement strand
GAGAGAGGAGAGAGTGAGAGAGGAGAGAGGGAGAGATGAGAGAGGGAGGGGGGAGAGAAATAGAGAGGAGAGAGAGGAGAGAGGGAGGAGGGAGGAGGGTGAGAAAGCGAGGGGGGAGACAGAGGTGAGAAAGAGAGGGAGAGGTGAAAGAGAGGATGAAACAGAGAGGGGAGGGAGAGAGGAGGAGGTTGCTCTTTGTGCCCTCTACTGAATAATAGAGAACGTAAACCTCCAACATCCACCCTCCTCCATCTCATCTTTCTCTCTAGCTTTCACACTGCTCATTCTCCCCCTCCCTCATCCAAGTATCATCTATCCATTCATCCATCCACCCATCCACCTCTCTATTATCATCTAGAGTTCCTCTCCGCCTCTCTCTGGTCCTCTCATTCTGTTCTCTCACTCTTTCTGTCTCTGTCCATCGATTCATCCATCCATCCATCCATCCATCAGGTCAGACCATGGCCAGGTGTTCCTTTCTGCCCCGGAATTTATATATTTTTATGTTCTCTTTCTCTCATCTGTTTTTCTCTCCACTTCTCTCATTCTTTTCCTCTTTCACTCTCTTTCCCTCTACTATCTCCCATTCCACACAGTCCAGACCACTGGGGCATGACCAGTGTTCCTCTCTACTCAGCATCTATATATTTTCTCGCTCTCTCTCTCTCTCTCTCCATCCTCTCATCGTTTCTCGTGTAGCCCGGCAATGCCTAGCCGGACCAATGGCCCACCAACTGCACTGTAGCAACTTATCAAACCCAGCAACTGAAATATTGTCAAGGCCCCTCCTCCCCACATACATAATCTCCAATGCTTAAATGGCGCTCCATTTCTAACCATGGCTGCAACTGTTGTCTTCCAGTCCCATTTTGACGGAAACTCTGCGCGTCTTTCTCTCTTTGGCGTTAGCACTCGCTCATCTGCTGCCGGTTTAGCTGCAGGACCCCAGGGAGCTCCGACCGTAGCCCATGGGATCTAACTAGTGGTTGATTTGCATGAGATTTGTTGTGATTGCCCCCACACCCCGCCCCCACCTCCACCTGGCTTCGCCTTTTCGCCGGGGAAAAACCCTATGGAAAATGTAAAGGGGAATGGGGCAATTAAAATTCAGGGTCCAGGATGAAGCGGGCTTGAGAAAACAAAAACATTCACGCCTTGTTTAATTAACATCCGTGTTTTCAAAATCACATCTCGGGTGTCCCAAACAACGTTAAGAGACCACGCCCAAGTGGAAAAGAGCGGTGAAATTTTGATATAGAATTGGCCGTAGAAATGTCATTATGTTTTGTGTCTGGAATCTCGTTATGTTTCCTGAAATCTTGTTAAGTTTTTCTGAAATCGTTGTATTTTTGAAATCTCGTTGTGTTTTCTGAAATCGTTGTGTTTCCTGAAATCTCGTTAGGTTTCTAAATCTCGTTATGTTTCTGAAATCTCGTTGGGTTTTCTGAAATCTCGTGTTTTTAAGAAATCTTGTTGCAGGTTTCTGGAAATCTCGTTGGTTTTTCTGAAATCTACGTTGTGTTTTCTGAAATCTCGTTGTATTTTCTGAAATCTTCGTTGTATTTCCTGAAATCTCGTTGGGTTTTCTGAAATCTCATTGTTTTTGAAAATCTCGTTAGGTTTCTGAAATCTCGTTGTATTTTTCTGAAATCGTTGGGATTTTCTAAATCTCGTTGTGTTTTGAAATCTCATTTTTTTAATCTCGTTGTGTTTTCTAATGCGTTATGTTTTCTAAATCTCGTTGTGTTTTCTGAAATCTCGTTTATGTTTTCTGAAATCTTGTTGGGTTTTCTGAAATCTCGTTGTGTTTCTGAAATCATTAGGTTTTCCTAGAAATCTACGTGTTTTTTGAAATCTAGATTGCCATTTTCCTGAAATCTCGTTGTGTTTTCTGAAATCTTGTTGGGTTTCACCGAGAAATCTCTGGTGTGTTTTCTGAAATCTCGTGTTTTAAATCTCGTTGGAGTTTTCTGAAATCTCGTTGTGTTTCTGAAATCTCGTTGTGTTTTCTAGAAATCTAGTTCATTTCTGAAATCTTGTTGGGTTTTCTATGAAATACCGTTGTATTTTCTGAAATCTTGTTGGGTTTTCTGAAATCTCGTGTTTTAAATCGTTGTGTTTTTCTGAAATCTCGTTGTGTTTCTGAAATCTTGTTGGGTTTCTGAAATCTAGATTTGTATTTTCTAAGAATCTCGTGTTTTTGAAATCTCGTTAGGTTTTCTGAAATCGTTGTGTTTTCTAAGAATCTCGTTATGTTTCTGAAATCGTTGTATTTTCTATGAAATCTTGTTGGGTTTTCTGAAATCGTTGTGTTTTCTAGGAAATCTCGTTGTGTTAAAAACCCTATGGAAAATGTAAAGGGAATCGAGACAATTTAAGAATTCAAGGGTCCAGGATGAAGCGGAGCTTGAGAAACAAAAAAACATTCACGCTTTCCTTGTTTAATTAACATCCGTGTTTTCAAAGTCACATCTCGGAATTATCCCAAGCAACATTAAGAGACCACACTTAAGTGGAAAAGACGGTGAAATTTTGATGTAGGGTGACGTAGAAATGTCATTGTGTTTTGTGTCTGAAATCTCGTTGTGTTTCCTGAAATCTTGTTGGGTTTTCTGAAATCTCGTTGTATATCCTGACATCACGTTGTGTTTCCTGAAATCTCGTCGTGTGTCCTGAAATATTGTTGGGTTTTCTGAAATCTCGTCGTGTTTCCTGAAATCTTGTTGTGTTTCCCGACATCGCGTTGTGTTTCCCGACATGGCGTTGTGTTTCCAGAAATATTGTCGCTCCTGAAATCTTGTTGTGTTTTCCTAAATGTCTTTTTTTTCCTAAATGTTGTGTTCTAACCTTGGGGGCCACCATCCTTTCCCCCCCCCCAATCACATTATGTTTGTAGTTTGTTGAGCTTCTGTCTCTTTCCCACGTTTCGCTAACAAAAAAATCCAGCGTTAAAGTTACAGCATCTGAGAATTCCACGGACACATTCTGGTTAACGACTTCCTGTTTAATATCTGCTTCTGACTCATGAAAATGTTTAAGAAACGTCTTTGGAAAGCCCTTTTAGTCCAGAATTGGATTTAATCCGTCGTCTGGGAAATAGGTCGTAAATGATTCAAGATTTGTTTTGGGAGGTTTTTGGCAGGAGGAGAAAGTAGTATAAGATAAAAATAAGAGCGAATTCGACTCGGAGTCAGTGAATCATTTATAGGTTTCCCCACAGGTGCTATTGTTTACAGAGTTTTTCCTGTCAGCTTTAATAATTGGGGGGGAAAGGCGAAGGACTTTTGCGCGAGACATTCATTTGGCCGCGTGGAAACACAAATAATTCATGCGAAAACGTCACTGAAGTGATCTTTTTTAACTCTAGGAGTCTCGTTGGAGTTCAACGCTGCTTCCTTTTTACTTAATTACTGACTTAAGTCAAGACACAAGAGGAAATTATTCTCCCGAACCCCAATATTACTAAGAATGACACACACACACACACACACACACTCACAAACATATACAGACCAGAGATCAGAGCAGCAGCCTTAATGGATCTGCTATCGTTACCGTCTCGGCTCTTTGATAAGTCGTCTCCCTAATGAAGGCCGCATAAATTAGAACTTTTCCAACTCGCATATTTATGACGAACCGATCACGCTTCCCGCTGTCGTTGTTTCGGACGATTTTTACACGAGAGGAAACGGAAACATCCTGGAAAAAAAAAAATTGCGCTTTTTTTTTTTTTTTTTTTTTTTGAAGTTTTCTGACCCAAAAAGATGTCCTAGATACCTCGACGTCGGCATCAAACATTCCGGCGAGCGCCTGCGCACAACGCGCGCACGCACAAAGGAAAACAAGCAAAAACACTATTTTTAGATGGCATGACTTCATCTCTGGCGAATGACTAGTCGAAATAATTGGGAGGGGGGTGATCTGCTTCCAGGATAACAGATAAATTCATGATGCAATGATGCAACCACAGTTTGATAGACAGAAAAATCGCAGTTAGAACAGTGCATCATGAATTGATCTGATATCCTGGAAGCTAGATCTATCCGGATCATAAATACACTACATATACGAGACGTTGTGCTAGAGATATAAGTGGGAAGGATTTCTGTTTTATGGTTTTTTTTGTTTTTTTTTTAAAAGGCACGTCAAAAATTATTCATACCCCTAGGAATTGACACATTTTCCAGAAATGCAAGAATGGTCCTGGTAATCTGTAGCATGGGCTAGTGCCGTCTAATTAACTGCACATTGAGAACAGCTCCTGCAGCAGTCCTCCGGTCAGTCACTAGTCAACTGCACGTCAAGACTAAAACCAGACAGCTTCGTGTTGCACATAGAGTCTCAGCACAAGATGGGGAGAAGCTAAATCCAAGTGTTTTAAAGTTAAAAAGGAAGTTCAACACTGAAAAATCTCAAAGGCCGTGGGAGGAAGGCAAAAGTGACCCCTGCGCTGGCCAGAATAGATGTGCAAGAGGCTAAAAAGAATCCGAGAATCACCGTCAACGCCGTCCTAAAAAATCTCAGCAATTCTCCTACCGACATCTTAAAGCAGACGCTCCAGCGGACACCGCACAAGGCTCGCCTCCACGAACGCCGACCAACGAGGACACAACTCCTCCAGGAGGGGCACAGAAAAGCTCCACTCAAGACGAGACAAAAATGGAACTGTTTGGACGCAGGGAGGTGTATTTGTTTGGCAAAAGTAAGGAGACGCTTTCTTCACTGACAAACACCATCTCTAAAGTCAAGCGTGGTGGAGGCCGTGTCAGCGGAACAGGCAACCTTGTCCGAGTAAGTGACGATAATGATGAAGAGAAAAGAGGACTTACATTAAAACTCCAGAGGGAAACATCAGTCAGTCTGTAGAAAAACCTGGCCTTGATCAGCACTGGACCTTCCAGCAAGACAACGATCCTAAACATACAGCCAGAGTGGTCAAAAAATATCATAAATCAAATATAAATATCACTTATTATCACGTATTATACTATATTAGCCTGATATTATAGGAAGCAAAGGAGGGAGGGAAAAAGAGAACTATGTTGTTTCAGCCCAAACTGACCCGTTAAGCGAAATGACCACCCAGGGGCAGTGTTGCAAATAGTATGAGACTAACCCCCTACCAGGCCAATCATTATTATTTCTTGGCATAATTAGGTTATAATGCAAAACTTCTTCAAACTTCTTACCTCCAACAGAGAGTAAAGCACTGCAGGGACGATATATACACACGAGAACATCCGTCTTTATTTATAATTTTAGTAGTTATTTTAATTTTAGATTATGCATTTGATTTGGCTTTCGTCCTGCTAACAATAAATAAAAGTCAAAGGACTTTTAAGTCATGCACGCTCTTATTTTGTTAGTTTGTCATTCAGCATTACTTTTACATTTTGTACTGATATTGTTCTGCGCCTTGTGACTTTTTCTTTAGCAACACTTTTTCCTTACTCGCTTGCTCCAAGAGTTAGCTTCTCGGTTTTCTCATCGCTTGCCTGTGACGTAGACTCTACACACAGCATTTGCGACTCAACATGGCCCGGCGCAAACAAAAGCCGCCACAACCGCTCAGCTTGTCTTCGGCCGAGATCTTAAGGCAGTCACAAGCTAAAACGCGGCCGTTCGCCAGGCCCGCGACTTACAAACACACACACACACACACTCACTCACGCAATGTGAGCGGCATGTGACTGTATTAGAGCGGCTTGCCGGGGCATTATCCCGACTGCGGTCGAGACATGACAGGGAATGGAAGAACACCCGAATTCTCCCTTGAGACGCGCTTAGCAGCAGCAGACCCAGAGTTTCCCCTCCCTTAGTGAGGGTGGGCTTCATAATCTTTCGCTACAACATCGTTCTGTCCTCTAGCGACGGCTCTACGAAGGCATGCGCCACCCAAACGGAGCGGCGAACCAGAGCCATTCCTCCCGTAGTAGCCCGGCGGCAAACAAAGGAATCTTAGCATCTAATCATGTGAGAGAGGGGGAGAGAGCGGGAGGGAGAGGGAGGGATGCTGGTGCACTGGTGCACAAGTGGTCTGACTCGAGTCAATTCCTTATCGGGTCAGTAGGCCACAAAAGGCTGAAGCTACAGTCAAGCGATTCATGACACCAGACTCAGTGACGACAGCTGCGTATTATTAGGGGTAATTAACGTACTTAGAAAACTTGAGATTGTTACCCTCCGGAAGACGAAAAAAAATGCTGGTCTTAAGCTGGTTCATGTAGGTCATTTTAGCACAGTGCTGCGTTGCCAGGTGGTTTTGGGACCAGATCCAGGCGCGCAACAAAACCACAAGTACAATGGGTCATAAAGCAGGTTAAAGCTATTCACATGTTCCAGCAGCAGAAGTTGAAGACCATCGCTCATGATTTTGAGCCTTAAATCGCTCAGCAGACTAAACAGTGACTAGACGGTTGACAGTTCATGAAATCCATGAGTCTATACGACCAGTAATTCCTTAAATCCTCAGGCCATGAATCCGGAGCTAAGGATAAGGAGCCTTAGCTTGACTTAAAAAAATCCTTATTCGCCATAAGCATGCAAACAATGTTGAAGACGTCCAAGCACTTCACTTAACACTCAACAAAAACTGTTGGGGCAGTTGGTAGTGTTGGTAGTTGGGCGTGTTGGTAGTGTAGTGTAGGAGGTTGGGCTCGTGATCAGTAGGTCACTGGTTGAAGTCCCGGGCTGGTAAAAAGGTTCCACTGTGGCACTCACGAGCAAGGTATCGTCCCTAAGAATTGCTCTCCGGGCGTTGCCTAAAAAGCTGCCCACTGCTCCTTCACGGAAGGGTCAAATGCAGAGGTCCCGTTTCATTTCATTGTGCATTTCTTTAACACGGCTTTTTTGCTCATTCCTCAGCACTTAAACCAAAGAGTCTGCCTCTGTTCAAATCCTAGGGTCACACCATCTTTTTTTGCCAGTGCTCAAGTCAGTTTCTCTCCCATGGCACATATTTCAACGCACTTCTGACCCCTAACTGACCACAAAATCCCAGTCTCCAGCTCACCCCTATAAATCAGTCTGGACAGTTCCACCGAAAGACAAAAAGCTTTTGAGTACACATCGCGTATTGCTAGAAAAATGTTTTATGAGTCTCCCCAATTACATAACCTGCATCAAATGTTTAAAAAATCTCACAGAAGATCTTTTAACGGAGATGAAACCTCAAGATGAAGAGTTTAGATCTGCGTTTTTCACACTTCCAAACACCGAAAGCCTGACAACCTCGCAGCCGGGCCATAATTGCCATATCCACTCTTGCAGCGTAAGTGCGACATGCTGCTGCGGCCTATTCCGCGACCACCGCCATGGAACCCAGTGACATTTAACACTTTTGTGCGAGTTTTCCAGCTAGAAGCGGAACCTCGTGCCGACCGCGGACGTAGTGTGGCTCTTTTATCTCCCGGGAAAAGCCTCCAAAAGATCTTTTAGCATCAGGAACAAGAGGAGGCTCTACCCGTCTACTGCCATGGAGCTGCCATCTCATAAAGGACTGATACTCGTCTTGCTCTTCCATCTTTGCCAGGCTCAAGGTACGGAATCTTCAATACTTCTTTACATTCTGGACCACTTGAGAAGTCGGGGAAATTGTGCCGTACTGTATAATGATTGAGTGAGAGAGCGTATAGCTTCAAAAGAGCTTCAAATGTACTAGCAAGCAAATCCTTTATTGATTTCTGGATCTCTGGACACTGCTGGCTGTTGTCATAGAGTGTCCATGAGGAGCTTTGTTTGAGTTCACTCTCCGCCTCAGCTTTGCAATGCGATGAGTGGTCCAGGTGTGAAGGGGTTAACAGCAGAATCTAGAATCAGGTGGCATTTTATTAAGCTTATGCTCCAGACATCAAAAGAAACAATCTTCTTGATGAGATCTGACACTACCATGACCCCTAACATTTTCCCAATCCCTTCAGATTCCATGACTCCCTCGACCAACCCAGAACCTGCCCCGCCGAGCTTGGGCGACGTTATCGGTGCTGTCAGAGCGGCGTTCGAGGAGGCGGTGAAACTCTCCAAGGACGACACTGTACGTGAGGTCTTGGAGCAGGTCGTGGAAGAACTCGTGCCACAAGAGGAGGAGGAAGAGCGTTCTCCAGCCAAAGCAGAAGTACTAAATGGTGGCAGTGATGCAGAAGGCAGAACTGAAGAGCAAGGAGAGCCTAGAGGGTCCACGCTGGAGGCACAACCTGACGAGGAAGAGCCAGAACAAGGCTTGGTACTGGAGTCATTTGAGAAACCGGTAGAATCAGATGATCAGCCCAACAACTCCATTGAGGAACTGGTTGAAGAGCCAAAAGAGGGTATGCTGGAGTCAGCTCGAGAAGAGGAATGGTCAGTTGATGAGGCGGTAAGCGAAACGGTGGAGTCAATTCGGAAGTCCGTCAAAGCAGCTGAGTCAGTGGAAGGGCCAGAAGAATTAGTGGTGGACTCATCTGAGCAAAATCGTGAAATTGATTTTCAAGGTGAGCCAGAGGTCAAGAGCCCCGGGGAGCAAGAAGACACAGAGGCGACAGTTGAACCACAGCCGGAATTAGCCAAAGGTATAGACAGACAAGTGGAAAAAGGACAAGATGAGGAAAAGCAGCAGGAGGAGGGGAAGGCTCTAGGGTCTGAGGAATGGGCTGGAGGAGAAGCTGGAGAGGTAGATAAAGAGCCAAAATATCATGATACGGCTCTCGATAGCAAGTTGCCAAATCTTGAACAAACTGAGCAAAGAGCTGAATCACAAAAGCATGAGGCTGACCCTGAAGATGTGTCTACAGCAGCCAAAGGAGTGAAACATGACACAGGGAAAAGGGAAAGGGAAGAAGATGAGGCTGAAGACATCGGAGAAACGACGACACCTTCCAAGGAGGAATCCATACGAAGAAGATCAGGTGAAGCAGCAGCAGCAGTAGATAGGGAGGAGCTGGCGGAGAAAGAGGAAGTCCTGGCAGCCAAAGCATCAACGGGACAAAAGACCTCTCATACGGCAGGTAAATGAATCTCATTTAGCAGCACACCAAAGTCGTTTTTTCTTACAACCCTGACATTTGTTAAAGCTGACTTTTCGGTGCACCACATTGCCGTTTTGAAGGTCTTAAAATTTACAACGGCCGTTAGAAGCCTTGACTAATAATCCCAAGGAAAGGTCAACTCTCACGTCAATTTTGCAGGGCATGTATTATTATTTCTTTGCTCCTGTTATCAGCCGAGTCCTTGCCCACGTTGAACCACAATATATAAGGCTATATAGTATAATGAGGCTACGAAACGGCTACAAAAATATCTGGACAAATCTCCACATATGCTATACCATCACACTGATAAGCACGAAAATGTGTCGGCTACATTGAAGTTGCCCTCCAAATAATTACAAATTCCCTGTTAAGAGTCCACAAAGCCAGACGCTTGGGTCTGAGCAACGTCCCGAAGCCAGCACGCCCTCTCAGAGTCTAATTTATGAGCTGAACTACTGGCCTACATGGTTCGGCTCTCTCACTCGCGTTCCTCTGACCTACATAGAAACACATTGCGTCCACAGAGACTTGCACACTCCTGAACCACAAATACCAAAGCACACAGCAGGGATTTCCACATAAATCTACCTCAGAGCGGCCAGGGCCCCGATGGGGATACAAGCCTGGAACGCGACGTCAGAGACACCGCTGCAACAATGCAGTTAATTAACATTGCTGATGTTCCCCGCAGGAAATGACATAGCCACAAAAAAAAGGGATTTTTACAAGGACATGAGTGCTTGTTCTACCTTCTCATTAAAACATGTTAACTGTCAAATTAATCTAAGAGCACCGCTCATTTAATACTCAAGGTCCAGGATTTGCTAGGGTGGTGAAATCTGACTGCTTTGTAGGAAATTTTGTCCCATGACAAGTGGAACACCAACCTTCCTGGTCGCACCGTATGGGCGGGTTACGAAATATTCGTGGGTCGCACGTGTGAGTGCGGTTTAAGATTCCATACGTGCCCTGCAGGGCTAGCGTCGCCTCTCTGCTGTAATTTACATGACGGTGTTAAATGTCTCCCTCGCGCTGCAGCAGAGGACGAATGGGACGTGGAGAGGACCGGCAGAATCGTGGACGTTAAGAGACGAGAGGAGTCACGTGGCACTGACCAAACAGAGTCTAACACTGCGAACGGTGAGACTTCAACACCTGAGAACTTTCAGAAAAGGACCATTTTGACCGTAGAAAGTAACAAAAGGTTTAGCAACAAGAATCTACATCGATACGTTGAGTCAATGATCCGTGTGATGCAAACAGGGTGCAGACTTGGTACATACTGCAACCGATCGAGTGCAGAGGCGTCAACTGGCTTGGTCCCAACTGTGGGAATACGATGTCAAAGGATATTTTAGGTGCCCTTTTGTGATTTGATATGAGTGGAAGTGATTTTGTTAAATCAGCATCTGGTATCGTCTCACGTCGATCGCTGGCTCCTGAACTGAATCAAATCAAAACGGTATTATTGCAGACTTTGTGTAGGTTGGGACGAGTGCCTATTTGTGTGTGTGTGTGTGTGTTTGTGTGTGTGAGATAAGAACAGTAGAATGCAATTCCTTCTCCTAGACTTACCTATTCTTATTCTTGCTCTCTCTCTCTCTCTCTCTCTCGTTCTCTTTTAAGAGCCCATCTCTCCTGGGCAGGGAGCCTGGAAGATAGGAGCGATAGCAGCAGCCTTTTTCCTCATTCTGCAGACCATTGTCACCGTTGTCTACATTGTCAAATGCAAGAGGAAGCCAAACAGGTTTGTGTTTGTGTATGTGTATGTGTGTCTGCTGCGTATCAAGACCCACAAACAGAACTAATGTCTTTGTCACCTAGATAAGGGTATTTCATACCATGTTTTGGTGATTATAAAATGCCAACGTTACCAGCAAGACCTTTTTTTTTTAGCTTCTTTAAGTGGTAAGAGATGAAGCAGACTTTAGTGGCACAACATCCCAGTGCTGATGGAGTGCACTGCGATCTAGAGGTGTGAACCTTCACTGGACCACCCGCAATCCTGCCGCGGACCACTAGGGGGGCAGCGGACAGCAGGTTGAAAAAAAAATTGATTATGGTCTGCCATTGCATCGACGCAGAATCGTCCACGTCTGTATCGCGATGCATCGATTACGCAATTCATTTCAACACCCCTGCTGCGATCGGGGGAATTCGGAAGCCTACCGGGGAAAGTCATTAACGACTGGCAGGCAACGTCAAAGGTCACTAAAGTGTCTTATATGGTAGAAGACGTCGAGAACCTACTCAGACCTTCACTGCTAGTTCTCTTACTAACAATTTCCTGGGTTGAGAAACTACTTTTTCAGTAGCGTATGAGGAGCAAAACTACTGCTAATATGCTGTAGCTTTTCCGGTAAAGAAGCTACAGAAGCTCTACTGAAGTTAAACATCACGTTGCTGCTGATAACGGCTGTTTATTCCCGAGGTTTTCTTCTTGTTGTCTCAAAACCATAATACACTTTCCCCAATTTCGGTAAAACGAAAGAAGGACTCCTGGAACAATAAGCTCATTTTTGGGCTGCATCATGTGGACAACTGGGTACGTTCTCCTCACCTGGGAGTCCTGTGGATGTTGTCCTCGTCTCCAAAGGCTGGTATTGCTGGTAATGTCTTGTAGAGTGCAGACCTTGATGGGTCGGAGGAGCAACCACATTAGTCGGGTGGTCATAATGATTTGGCCGGTGTGTTTGTGCGTGTTTGTGTGCTGGCAAACAGGGCAGCCCCGGAAAAAACGTGCGAGGAAGGCAGCGGGGGTGCGGAACATGACGCGGCGAACACGCCAGCCAACGGACCTGTCGAAGAACAGTAAGCATACGCACAAAATTCACACGCCGAGCCCAGCACACCTCAGTCACACGTACGCCCCCTAAAGAATAAAACGCACTCCCACGTGCATGAGTCACCCGCAAGACGGACTCACATTTCTGTCGGTGGTTGTCCGTTGACAGGACGTCCGTGCACCGTCTCCCTGAAGCCTCACAGGTCCAGCAAGAAGCCGTCGCGATGACAACACTCCGGACAGATCCGCCAGTGGAGAGTTCGTCCCCTGACCCCTGAAACTCGTCTTCCTGAAAGCACATACACTGAAATTATAGCAGTTACTTATAGACCCCCCTAGATGTGTGCTCATCTTAAGTTTTAAAGGAATTCCTTGATTATGTTTAATAAAATATGCTCAAAAATATAGACGATGCAGCATTTACAATATTATACTCTTTTAAATATGCGAAGGAAATTCACTTGAATACAACCACAAAATGAACTGAATTACTCGAATAAAATTGAATCAAGTGCGACTCCACTAGAGATTAAGCGGTTAAGAAAAATGAATGAATAAAAGTGTTATTAAACGTAAAAAATGTATTAAATGCACATTACATTATGAATTATGAATTATGAATGTACATTACAGTGTTAAAAGTTACATGTTTGGTCTTGGACCATTTAAATTCTGTAAATCTTAATAAACAAGTTGCCTTATAATCACGTATTTCAGGTTGAAATTTGTCATACAATTTAAAATGTATAAAGTTTCAAAAATGATATTTCTGATATTTACAGTCTCGGAATCCACTGAGAGTTTTACATTTGTTCTAGGAATTACAATTCAAATTAAACCCAAAATCCTAAAAACATTTTTTCCCCCCAATATATTCTTTCAATAATATAAAAAAACAGTTTTCCGATTCCCCAAACCGGGAAAACACTCGCTCATATTCCGTTTTGGTTTTAATGTACACACGAGGAAGAGAGGTTGCAGAGCTCAAGATGTTGAGGTTCTCTTTGGGGGTGACGAGGATGGATAGGATCAGGAGTTCATCAGAGGGACAGCTCATGTTAGATGTTTTGGAGATAAAGTCAGAGAGGCCAGACTGAGATGGTTTGGACACGTCCAGAGGAGAGACAATGATTACATACAGTAGGTAGAAGGATGCTGAGGTTGGAGCCACCAGGCAGGAGGCTGAGAGGAAGAGCAAAAAGGAGATTTATGGATGCGGTGAAAGAGGACATGAAGTTAGTTGGTGTGAGGGTAGAGGATGCAGAGGATAAGACTAGATGGAGACAGATGATTCGCTGTGGCGACCCCTGAAGGGAAAAGCCGAAAGAGAGAGAGGAAGAAGACGAGGAAGAGAGTAAGACGATGAAGACTGTAATGAACGGCGTTAAAATTCACTTCTTACAGACGCGGAACGAAACAAAGCGACCCACTCTGATGAGCAGCTCGTGGGGGGAAACGACAAACCAAAACGAAATATGACTGCGTTTCTCCCTTTTGTCATTTGAATGCGAAATGGAAAAGGAAACGAATATTATAAATAGACCTGTGTTTTTGTGGGTTTTGGTTTTTAGCTTTAATGTGAAAAAAAAAAACGAATAAATGAACAACACGTGGCTTCGACTCGTTATTTTATTCGTTTGTTTTTGTTCAATTCCGGTTTTGGAAGTGAATAGCAATGAAGGAATGATACACAGATGAACGACGTGATGCAAAGCCCTAAGATGACGCAGCCAACCTCGCCAAACCGTACGCAGCAAAAACTCCAGCGTTAACACAAGGTTCTAATAGCGACGGTATACGGTAGGGATGCGCCGATCCGATAAGTGGACGGGATATCGGTCCGATAACGACTCAAATTGCCGGATCGGGGTTTTTCGCTGGCGTTGGGCCGATCGCAATAGCGCCTGGTTCAGACGTCCGCGGGAACGAGGCCTAAGTCTCGGCATCGGTCAACGGAAAAAGTTGGATCGGCCCGACCGTTAAAACACTTCTACCGTGGATAAAATGGGAACTGAACGCAGGTGAGAATAAAGGCTTAACGAACTGTGTTATCAGGCTCTTCGTTCAGCCCGGAGGCGCCACTTGCCTAATAATTACAAATTCGTCGACTAATAATTAAGGGCCTTATTAACTGAAATCTCTGAACAGCGTTGTACTACAAACCCAAGGACAGAAACTCACCTACAGCGACGATTCCCAAAGCGCCGGGCCGAACTTTTAAAGTTATGTGAGGTCAGCAGTGTGTGTTGTGTAACGTATTCACACTCACACGCTACATCTGGCATCTCCAAAAGTTCCTGTCCGAGTATCAGCTGACCTAAAACCTAAAGTCGTAACACGGTTGCATTAACGTTGCATGAACGGTTGAAGCGACACAGCAAAAACATTCGACATTTAGCTGCCGCTGCACAGCTAGAGTTTGTGGCCTTTGGCACGTCTTCATCCCCCACTCGAGCTTCATCGACGGGCAGTTTTGAGAGTCGTTCTACAGCCAGACATTCACGGCCTCGTCGACCCTCTCGTTCTAGCGGCGACGGCGACGGTACCGTGAGTAAAAAAAAAACCAGCGGTGGTGCTGCGTCTCGTCCTCTCACACCGGCACAACACCACACACACACACACCAACTAGCGTGTTGAGAATCAGACACCAGCTTCATGATAAACGCTAAAAACTGACCCCTTCGGTGGTCTAAGGGGAGAAGGTGAATTAGACACAGTGTTTTCTGGCAAGCGTCCGCCGTCCCAATTTCCGGACGTTTCCATTTTCGCCAGGGAACTAACAAAACAAATCCCTCAGACATCGCCGCCCCCGCCGCCTCCCCCTCAACCCCGATCACAAGACGAAGGGATAAGCGAGATGTGTGCAGTCTGGGGGGAGGAGGAGTATATAAAGAATGTCCAAAGGGGCAGCACAAAGGGGGAAGGAGCGAGAGAGAGACAGGGAGAGAGAGAGAGACAGAAGGAGAGAAACAAGCTCTGAAAAGGTACACGCGTTTGTCATTCTTTCTTGTCGTTTTTCTGGAGGGGACACGGGGTAAAGCTGATGTAACTTTGTGAAAAGTCATTATTCGATTAAAGGTCTTTCTATTTACACACAGATCGGTTTAGGATTGATGTCCGACCATCGACTTAAGGGCGGCCGCGCGGTTGAGCCTGGAAATATAGGCTCCGTTTCAGTCTCCGCTGGGGTCAAAGCGTAGGACGTGGTGTGTGCAGGCTCCCGCAGGATGTGGAGGAGCGTGTTCCTGGCGTGCGCCTGCGCCGTGCTGACCCGCGGCCAGTTCCCCCGCGAGTGCGTGACGCCCGAGGGACTCCGCAGCGGAACGTGCTGTCCGTCGCCCGCCCGGCGGGCCGACGACGAGTGCGGGTCGAGCACGGGCCGAGGGCGCTGCGTGGCGGTGGCGGCCGACACCCGCCCGCACGGGCCTCAGTACCCTCACGACGGACGCGACGACCGGGAACGATGGCCGCTGCGCTTCTTCAACAGGACCTGCCAGTGTAACCGGAACTTCATCGGCTACAACTGCGGACGCTGCCGGCACGGGTTAACCGGCCCCAACTGCGAACAGAGAGTCTCTGTGGGTAAGACGCACACGTCGAAAACGGTCGTTTACGCTGGGTGAGCGTGCACCTGCAATTCAGCGCGTGTGTGTGTGTGTGTGTGTGTGTACAAAGCAGGAGGGCACAGACCTTGCCCAAGTGCCCCGGATTTTAGTACTAAGCTTTCGATCAGCCGCTAACTAAGGTTTTAGGCACAAATAAGACGCCGCTGAAGCAGTTTGTGACTTAACACGTCTAATTAGGGAGGAAGAGGTTATTAAAAGTGGTGCAGCAATCGCAAAATTAAAGATAAAATTAACGTCACGCGGGAAGAGGACCAGAATGCGTGCAACATTTAGTAAAAGTGAGTGATTATTCCTCATTGTGAACACACCACAGCACAGCAAATGTGAGCTGAGCTCGATGTTTGTCAGTCCGTCATAATCTGAACCGCTCAATCCCAACTGGGGTCGCGGGGGGGAACCGGAGCCTATCCCGGGAACTTCCGGGCGCAAGGCGGGGAACAACCCTGGCCAGGCGCCAACACACACACTCACACGGTCTCACACACACATTCACACCTTGCGGGGCCAATTTAGGGTCGTCAATTAACCTCCAGCGCATGCCTTCGGACTGTGGGAGGAAACCAGAGCGCCCGGAGGAAGCCCGCGGGAACACGGGGAGGGCATGCAAACTCCACACAGAAAGACCAAACGGCCGCCCCCCGGGGTTCGAACCCAGGACCTTCTCGCTGTGAGGCGGCAGCGCTAACCACTGCGCCGCCGTGCCGCCCGTCTTGATGTTTGTGAAATTTTAAACTTTAACCGAGATTTTCTTCTTTTGTTTTTGCACATCGGTTCCAAATTTCAGTTATCGACTCCGTTAATTAGCAATAACCGGTACCGATATCGGCCCTGAAAAGCCAATATCGGTCGACCTGTAGCACATGCCGTACTGTAAAATGCAGGGTATAACATAACACAGAATCAATCAAAATAATAAATGCAAAATAATATGGGTTTTGACTTCCAAAAAGTATGACAATTAACTGGACTTTCTGTAGTCAGTTTCAGTAAAAAGTAAGTAAAGAAATTTTTAGTAAATGTAAAACGGTAAGATTAAAAAATACAGTCTATATGTTTCTCGCTTGACTCCATGTCTCTACAACTCCAGTACGGCGAAACGTCATGCAGCTGTCACCCGAAGAGAAGAGGGCTTTCGTTAACGCTCTGGAACGCGCCAAGCGGAGCGTCCACCCCGACCTGGTGATCCTCCCCCGTCGCCGCGAGGAGATCTTCGGGCCGGACGGAACCAGCGTCGTGTTCGAGAACATCACCATCTACAACTTCTTTGTCTGGACTCATTACTACTCAGTGGGGAAGACTTTCATGGGGCCCGGACAGCACAGCTTCGGGGGCGTGGACTTCTCCCACGAAGGGCCCGGATTCCTCACGTGGCATCGTTTCCACCTGCTACAGCTGGAGAGAGACATGCAGGTGAGGGTGGCGGAAAAACACAAACGTTTGTCGCCAGTAGAAAGAGGGCGGTCGGTGGCGTAACGGTAAGGGAACGGATACGCTCGCCCAGCGAGGTGCCGCCCCCCCAAGCACTGCCCAATGACAAACGATCCCTCACTTTCCGATACAGCGCCGTGATTTTTAAGCTGGTGATGTTGTCTCGGCCGTGACGGATCGGTGTGTACTTTGCTCGCAGGACATGCTGGGCGACCCGACGTTCGCCCTGCCGTACTGGAACTTTGCCATCGGCGGCAGCGAGTGTGACATCTGCACCGACGACCTGCTGGGAGCCAGGAGCAGCTTCGACGCCGACGCCATCAGCTCCAACTCAGTGTTCTCCCGCTGGAGAGTCATATGTGAGAGCGTGGAGGAGTACGAGGCGCTGGGAACCATCTGCAACAGTGAGCGATGCCTGCAGACACACACACACACACACACATGCAGCACTGGTGAGAAAGCCCACATGTAAGAAACTCCCCTATTTACACACATGCATCCAACAACTGTGAAACCCCCCCACACATACTGACACACACACACACACACACACACACAAACACACACATACACACACATCCAACACTTGTGCGAAACCCCCATATTTGCATATTCACACACTGACATCAACACCCTTTTTTGAAACACTTTTTCACAGGCTTTCAACCTGTAACAGTCACTCTCTAATCCTCCTCTCCAGCGCACATGCGGATACAAGCACCAAATCTTTTTAAGACCCCCGACTTATCGTAATACAGAGAAGACACCTCAACCATTACGATCAATCGCCCTTCGCATATACCGCATTAAACCGATCCTTTCTGACCATTTACACCTTTTAGGCCCAATCCTGGATCACCGTGCTACCCAACAGAAACCAGCATCGCATCAAATCTTTGTCAATCCACTCGCCTCTTCTAGGCGGTAAAACCTGGGACCGTTTTTGCGAAGGCACATTTTCCACCACCTTAGTTTTCGGCCCTGCTGGGAATGAGCGACCCTTTCAAGGGAAGAATGAATTTGTTCTGATTTGTAGGTACCGAGGGGGGTCCCATCCGGCGCAACCCTGCCGGAAACGCGGCCCGGCCAATGGTTCAGAAGCTACCAGAAGCCGAAGACGTCATCGAGTGCCTGGACCTGAAAACGTTTGACACGCCTCCTTACTACTCCACCTCCTCCCAGAGCTTTAGGAATACGATTGAAGGTGCAGTACTTTGAATACGACGTCGAATTACAATACGACCCGCTCGTAAAACGCTGTCAGTCCCGTTACTAAAAGAAAATGCTTCTTTTAAAAGCCGACGACGACTCCAGCTCTTTAACTTGCTCAGAGAAGGACCCTTCCTGACCATACACATCAAGCGACATTACTGTAGTATCTATGAGTTTATTGTTACATTTTGTGGATTTCAACAAGAGAAATTACACACCCATACGCACTGATGTTTTGTAATGTACTAGGCTACAGCGCCCCCCAGGGGAACTACGACCCGGTGGTGAGGAGCCTCCACAACCTGGCTCACCTGTTCCTAAACGGCACGGGAGGTCAGACCCACTTGTCTCCGAACGACCCCGTTTTCGTGCTCTTGCACACCTTCACCGACGCCATCTTCGACGAGTGGCTCCGGAGACACAGCCCCGGTACTCACACACGCTCAAACACGAGCGCGCACACACACACACACACACACACACCCTTGGTGCGGCAGTTAGCTAGCGGTGAGGAGCTTGGCTGAATAATACATGGCCGTTGCTCCTCAGCGCCATGTGTGTTACAGCTTTTCAGCTTTAGAGTTCTCCCTAAGAACACTGCACTCGCTAATGCAACAGCTGTTCTCAGACCTGATTACGTATATACATACATACATACACACACACACTATGATACGTTGAAATAGCTGACGTCACGACAGAAATGGGCTAAACACGAGTAAAGCAATAGCACAGTTCTCCTTAACGGTGACGCCCTCTTGTGGCCGAAACAGGGAATGACGACCTTAATGATCCGTTCAACCTTATAACTGATCATTAGAAAGCCGGGCCTGGGCTCTCAGAATGACAGAAAAAAGTCTGTGAGGCTGTGAGGACAGTCAGCATATACCGTGTGTTGCAGGTACGAGGGGCTACCCTGAGGAAAACGCGCCAATTGGTCACAACCGCCACTTCAACATGGTTCCTTTCTGGCCGCCCATCACCAACGCAGAAATGTTTGCTTATGCCCCCGACAGCCTGGGTTACGCTTACGAGGTGCAGTGGCCAAGTAAGTGACAACTGCTGTCAAGGTTGTAAATGTTGTTATTTAATGATCACTGTACATGCTGCGCAACACACTCACACTACAGTCTCCCTAACCAGGTTAACACATGTTTTAGTGCCTAAATGTAACTATACTATGTCACGGACCACCTGCATTGCCACCAGGGGGCCGGCAAAACCGCTGGTCGAAAACCCCCCATATAATCGATTACGGTCTGCCGCTGCCCGGGCGCAGAATGCGCCACGTCTGAATCGCAATTTCCCCATTTCTTTTCAGCCCGGCCTTACACCCTCTCCGAGATCCTCACCATCGCGATTGTGGTGGTCGTGCTGATAGTGGTGGTGGTGGGCACAGTCATCGCCTGCGTGGTGCGGGCATACGGCTCGGCCGAAGGCCTGGAACCGCTGCTCGGCCAACGGATGCGCCACTACTCCAGCGACAACCGGCGAGGCCTAAAGTCTCAGTCTGTAGTGTGAGAATGAGAAGCGAGCGTAGTTTAAAGAGGACGATGTCGACAAGTTGCACTATATGCTAGCACTGCACTTCAAGTGTTGTAGAAACCAGAGGCTTTTCGGATAGAACTATTTTTATGAAAGCAGCTATCACTAAATGATGTCAGTTGTTCTAGGAATACAAGTATAGAACTGTCATGATTATAAGGATATACAAATGTGACTGCACGGCAAAACCAGTCGCTTGTCGAAGATTTTCAAAATTGAGTTATGAATGAAAGGGCATCAATCAACCTTCAAAACGATGCCTATATCGAATGAATCGGACGACATATGACTGAGATATCAACGTTCAAAGGAGTCGGGTTTCTCCTGTCACGCCAAGTGAGAAACGGAGAAATCTGCCTTTGAAGTTGACTATCGACGTAGCACTCACAGACGCTTGGTGCGGTCGCGGCTACGTTTGTATTTACGGTAGCCTACGCTGCATTCACAGCCACACGGATAGCCTACCTGCGTTAGGTTAACTGAACTCGGGAGACGAAGATGGATTCCGGAGAAATATCTTCACGCTAGTCAACCAGTGGATTTACCGTAAATATTGAAGTAGAGCGGTCAAAACAGAAACTTTTAACATTCTGCTGGAATTGAATTCCTCACCTCAAGAAAGTCACGTTTTTAGGATGGAAAGGGTAAGTTTTTCAGCCAAATTTATTCACAACAGTACAGTATAGACCTTCCACTGTTTCAAAACACTAAAAACAAAAAATCCAAAATTTTACCCCACGCAACACGAATGCTCGTTTTTCTCAGAAACCTCCGTTGCGACAAGCGACTGGTTTTGCTGCGCAGAGTCACAAATGTCTTGTGAGAACCGTACGACTGTATAGAGGATTTTGTGGATTTTTATATTACCGATATCTCTGATATAATAAAATGTGTCAAAACTAAGATGGCAAACTTGCTTCCTTCAGTCTCCTTAATGTTTAATGTTAAGGATCTTGTTCAAGGGCCCAATTGTGACTGTTGTAGCACTTCTAGCAATTCCCCCTGAGCAAGTGTCCCTGAACACCATGAAGTGGAAGCAAGACGAAGAGGCCTGTAATCATACCTTTGCAAAGAAAACATTTCATGGTGACGTCATGTCACGTGTCACCAGCCCTGTTTCTGCAAGCTGGATGCAAGTTTTAGATTTAGTTTTGTCCCTGCCTCCCCCACCATGAAACTTCTACTTCTGTAGCTTGCCAAAGACGGACTGGGAAAAAGGAGAAAGTGATGAATTGTGTTACCTGCCAAGACGATTGGACGGAAGCCGCCGTTTGATGCCAAACCTCAGTCAAGTTCCAGCAAATCGCTTTTCAACTACAATCAAATTATTAATACACTGAAGTAACAGACATTTCCAAATGTGATGTGTATGTTAACCTCATAAGCCTTCTTACTAAGGAACAACTCTGTTATGGTGACGGAATTGCTGCCTTTATAAAGACGACCTATACACAAATTATTCAGTCTTCATAATCAGACATTTCTCAAGACATTTCTGAGGTTTTAAGTGAAAGTGAAAGTGATTATTTGTCATTGTGAACACACCACAGCACAGCACACAGTGCACCACAACCAAATGTGACCTCTGCATTTGACCCATCCGTGGAAGTGCAGTGGGCAGCTAACAAGGGCAGCGCCCGGGGAGCAGTGCTTGGGGACGGTACCTTGCCCATGAGTACCTCAGTGGTAACTTTACCGGCCCTGGATTCGAACCTGCGACCTTCTGATCACAGGGCGAACACCCCACCGTTACGCCACCAACTGCCCCAGATTACAGATTACAGAGTTTACTTACCGTACAATCTGATCAGTCCAGAAAACTGACTGTTAAGGGCACCTTTAATCCCGTCTCTTTTATAACCGATCACATTTGGGCCTGTAGGGTTTAACAGGTTAACAGAATTCTCTTTAAGACACATTCACATCAATGCTTAGTGTTGAAAAACTGCACCCTTTTTACTGTATTCACACACAGGATAGAAAAATATGAATTTGCGTATAGCCATGTTTATGAAATACATTAACCATAATTTACTACTCTATCAAGGCTTTTTAAGACAGACTTGTTTGGACAAATTGAACTTATTAAGAGATGATCTGGGCTTTAAAATAATGGTAATATATAATAAAATTCTCTCAAAAGCGAATTCTAGAAAGTCAAGTGACCTCAGGAAACGGAGTAAAAAATTCTAGGCAACTCAGCCAGACAGCATGTCGAGTTTTAATCTGGATCCTGTCAGTGCCACTATTTTGACTTAAGACATAACTGGAGGTAAACGAAAGACGTGGTATTTTAATAAACTATTAATATAATCTACCATTAATAGATTAAATGCACTACAGCGCCCCCTAGTGGCAGGAACCCTGTATTAACTTGCACTCTAAATAAACATTAACTCTTGTCATTTTCATGCACGTTCACCACAATAACACAATCATTATTTGCTGAGAAAATTACAAATACCCTCAGAATTACTAGGGGGATATCAATTAGTGAACTGATGCACAAACAAGAAGCTTCCAATAAAGTCAGTTAGTGCATCAGAGAGAACCTCCAGTATATTGGACCAATAAACAAAAAAGTCCATCCTCTTTTTGAAAATGCTTTATTCAACTTCTAACCACTATAAATAGCCTACAACAATGCCAAAAAAGCCTCTTACAAATATCGCTTGATAGAAAAAAACAAGATAAAGGTTCTACAAAGAGATAGAAATATTTTGGCAAGACTTAAAAAAAAAATCTCTGCACCCATCTCGTTTGTTAAGTTGTAAAAGGGGGGAGGGGTTCTCCAAAAAACCAAGAAAAAAAAACTACACGTGTAGTGTCAGTGAAATGATCGCAAAAGGAAGCGAAGAGATTTTAATGGACGTGAGAACCATTTTTGGCTTCTGTCGTCCATTAAAACTGGCCCAAGAAACAAAAAAAACTTGTTAAGACACTATTGAACACTTTGGCAAAAGGTTTTACAATCTAAACACGATGTAAATGAAGAAGGGGAAAAAAATGTTCACTTCACAATATATTATACCTTTTCTTCTTCATACATGAAACAATGTATATATTAAATATATCCTGACGGTTTCTGTCATAATAACAGACTCCAAGAAAGGCAAAATAAGAGCCCTAACGAAGGGGAAGCTCTTCTTAAGGGCCACAACATGAGCACATCACACAAATATACATAAACAGGAATTGATACATACTTCATCAGTAGGGTTGAGAGGATGTTAATGTGTGGTGTGTGCGTGTGTGTGGGGTTGTATAATTGTGAACCTTTAGTGGCTTCCCCATTGCAAGTGTCGCTCAACACACAGGTTATACTCAATAAAACATTATCATAAAAATTACACAGGCTAATGCAAAACAAAATTACCTTAAAAGCAGCAAGACTAACACTTCAGACCCCCAAAACAAAAACACAAAAAATACAACAGCATACACACAAATCCTTCACCTTGAGAGTAATGGAAATAAGAGGAATGAAGGTGGAGAGGGTGAAAAAGGAATAAAACATATATTTATGAACTTAAAAAAAAACACAATGTACTCATTCACCGAAGGAATATCTGCGACACAGGACTGTCATCAACGCACAAAGTGCCCATTCAGCAGTCACAAAACAGACACAGGTTTCACACGAATAGACCGGCGCTGTGGAGACGCGATTATAAAGCCAAAATATATCGTTCCGGCAAAGAGAAAAGGCACAAATTGTACGAGAAAGGTTCTGATATAAGTGTTCGCACACTCACACATTCACTGAACAGACGCAAGTCCTCAGTAGACCAGCATCATTACTCACTAGCCCCATCTGCTGGACCAAAGAGGCGTAACGGTGACATACAGCAGTCGTAAAGAGGCCGTAAGAACTACAGCAGTTACTATATTTACAGTTAGAATCTTCGCAAAAGGTATTAATTTAAAGGCTGTGCACTTTTTTTTTTCTTTTTTTTTTAGCTTAAGGTTCTAAATAGAAGACACAATGTGTTCCATCTTCAGAGATTCTTCACAAGAACCTTCATGGTTCTATTTCGAATTTTTAAGGCGACATTCAAGATGAGCCAAAGAATCTTTTAAGGGCTCTATAATTACCATTTATTTATTTATTCATTCATTCATTCATTCGTTCATTCATGTATTTATTTATTTATTTCTAAAGGTACAAAGTTCTCCGAGTTGCCACTTTCGTGTTTTTCTGCATTTCACCGTTCCGTTCAGTATTGCGAACGGAGGAGTTGGAACGAGGGGCCTCCCGTTTCATTCGAAAAATATAAAAGTGCCTGTCTGTCAGTTTAGAACATTAACAGGTACAAAACATGGGGCAAACGACAACATACTCACATTTCAGTCGTGTGTAAAAATGGCTGGCTAAAAATAAGTTCACCTGACGAAAATCTCACGTCGTCGTCACTCGCGCGGTACCATATGGCGTGTTAAAAAGTCCCGCAAAGACGCAGAAAAGGGGGGGGAAATGGACGGAACGTGAAACACAGAATGTAGAATGAGAGGAATAAACGAAAAAACGATTCAATTTGTTCATAAATTCACAAAAAAGCTCTTACAGGCGAGCGCGTATATAATGGATGACGCCTCGCGCGCGCATTTTGCGACAATACGGTGTTCGCTGGCACTTCATTTGCATACGACTTGGACAATATTTATATATATTCTATATTATATTTAGGGGCTAAAGTGATAATGATGAGTAGTTAAGTTAATTATCACCTTATAAAAGCTATAAAAAAATACGTCTATACTTTCTTCAGTCTGTTTAGTACATTCATAAGGCGCCCTGTCAAAAATACCTCAAAAACACAAAAAGATGGTCACTCGGTTTTGTTAAATGAAAAATGGTGACTATCATCCAAAACTTTTGTCTCCCAACATGACAACAAAATGGAAAAGACCTTTATTAAAAGAAGGTATCAAGTTCTGTATTCTGCTTCTGAGATGCAACATGGCCTGCCATCGTGCTTCATAGAATAAACTACACTAAGGGGGTTATTATACATCTATATAGTCGTTTTACAACACTTGGATTTTTCCGGCCTTCTTGTGCATCCGCACTTCACATCACCATGGCTATTTTTTGTGTTTTTTCTCCCCCGTGTCACAGTACATTCTCTTCCAGTTTCACAAGAAATAGGTTAAAACGTCGAAATATTCTGCACGATAAAAAGCAAAGCGAAACCCTCCAACAGCAACAAACTTAAAGTGTGAACTTAAAAAGCATTAACAACAATGAATGTCATACACAACAAAAGAATAACAATGTCAAAAGTTATTTTTAAGATGTTAATATTCAGACTTGGAGTCAGACATCCCAGTGGATAAAAAATACAAGACTTAAAGGCCTGTTTGTGAACGAAAAATAGAATACTTTAAATTGTCTTTCTTCAGTGGTTGTTTCTGCTCAGCAGTTAAGCTGTATAGCATTTTTCTTGGTTTTGTTTTTAAGATTTTTTTGTAGGATTTTTCTTCTTTTCTTGAGAAAAAAAACAAAACAAAACAAAAGGCCTTGTAGCATAGAAAGAGAAATTAAATATGGCGTATTTCGGTTCGGAAATACAGGAGTGTTCCTTCGGAGTTCTTGCTGCTACTGAGGCAGAGGACTGACGTTGGAGGAGTGTTTTGGGCCTCCGACAGTTTGAAAAGGTCCGAGATTGTCTGGTTGCTGGAGTGTATAAAACTCAACGCTGATATGTGTGAGTGACTTGGACTTCACCAGTTGATCTCCAGTTGTGGGAGTGAGGAAATCTCTCACAAATTTGGTCCAGTTTCTTTTGTTCAATCACCTCTTCTTTTGCTCGGAAACAGCAACCAAACCTTGGGAGTGACAGATTTCGGTCCTTTGGGATGTACTTCAGTCTGTTGAGATGGACTTTGGTCACACGGTAGGGGCTTGAGATGAGTCTACTTCAGCAGGGTTTAACAAAGGGAATGTGGGTCTCCTTGTGAGAAAGGCACATTAGTAGCACACACAGTGAAATCAGTAGGCCATGCTGGTATTCACAGTCCATTTCGGTTGGGTTTTTTGGTCCAAGAAGCATTACAGGCTGGGCTCCATTGAGGGAGGTACAGTAATTCCTTTCTAATGTTCTTGTGCTTGACTAAACATGTACCGAATTAGGTCAGTAGCTTTAGGAGAACAGTTCCAGTGTTACGTGAGTCTAGGTCAGTGCTTTTGGGCATCTGGAGAAAGCTCCATGTCAGTAGGTTTAGATAGGTCAGTAGGTCTGATAGTCTTCATGGACACAAGCACAAGTTTTGGACTTCAACATCTGGAACTGTAGCTTGGGTTCGGCCAATTCAAATCCCAGAACAGTAAAGGTCTCACTGAAGTACCCGTGAGTAAGGTACCTCTCGCAAGCACTGATCCCAAGATGCTGCCAATATCAGCTGCTCACTGCTTCTACGCATATGGGGTTGCGTTTTATTGTGGTGCACTGCGACAAATGACTCGTTTTCACTTGATGATTGCTGTATGCGGGATAGACACCTTTGGGAATACATAAGTTCTTTTGTGGATGGCTAGATTTTAACGGGCTATAAGATATAAGGCATGGACAATCATAGCTCAGCAGTCTCGGATTGTGTTTTGGTTAGTAGGCCTGTGTGTTATAGGTCACTGCCCGCAAGCCCTCAGTAGGTCTGGTACACGTCGTGAAGTGGCATTGGAAAGGTGGCAGCAGGGAAGGCTTGGGGAACGTACCCGGCGTAACCTCCGTAAGCAGCCGCCGCTACTGCAGCATTTTTGTGCAGGGCTGCCAGGGCTGCCGTGTTGGCAGGAGTGGCAATGGGCACGTAGCCGGCCCCGTACAAGCCGGCCGCCGCCGCTGCAGGGATCCGCTGGACGTTAGGAGCCATCGCGTACACTGGAGTGATGGGACGACCCTAAGAAAGAGGACAGGAAGGATTGGAGGCAAGAAGTATGGAAAGGAAGAGACACATTTGATTATGGATGTGCTTTACATTTTCTTTATGGCCTGTGGGTGAAGCTCTTATCTAGAGTGACATAGAAGTTTGTTTTGTAGTCTGCCTAGGGAATCTGTTCTTCACACTTGAAAAGCCAGGCTTAAATCCACAGCTGCTAGTCACGTTGCTTACAGCATAACAATAAGATGTAAAACATCTTTCAAAACCCTGTCAGAGTACATGTAATACAGCAAGCATGTCTTCATAGGAAGAGGTTGTCACATAGTTTTATATGAATTGTATAAAGATGTGTGGTGAATGTTACCATGCCCTTTTACTGAACATAACCATACAAACATATTGAAAAAAAATCTTTTTATTGCTCTCAAAATATTAATTATTTTTTGCTATATTAAATTTGCCACGTCACAAGAAATTCTTCCCCAGGACAGTTCATGAACAAGACATTTTACATGGATATTTACATTTTTGCAATATTTGCCTTTTTCCTTTAAGAAGTCTTCCTAGAATAATTTGGGTTTTAAGTGTCATCCAGGATGGATGGCATACTTTGGTTCCCATATTTTATGTTGAAGAAACTTGTGACTCAAAAATCAACCTTATGTTTGTATAAGGCAAAATCAGCGATCATAAGCTCAGACCTTCAACCGCATTGCAAATCTAAAGATGCAACGTTTGAACTGGAATGGAGATAAGATAAACTTCTTTTTACCTTGATAAAATTATACAAGACTTTCGACTTATACGTATTACATCAGCCAAAAAGACCTAAGTGTCCATATTTTACTTTGTTCAGTTTTAGAAAATGATGATCTAAATTGACCTTATGTCTACATGAGGCAAATGCGGTAATCATGTTTTATTACCGTTTAGCAAATGATTTGCATTAGATGCAAAGTTAAACTAAGTACTTTAGAGCTAAGATGAAGATCTGGAACAACTCCTGTGAGATCGGTGCTGATCACTGAATTGATGTATAGATTGAGATCAATATATTGTCACACCCCTTGTTGCGGTGCAGTTCCGTCGTAAATACCTGGAAGGGCGGAGGTGTGGAGACGTTGGGGATGACGGCAGCGGTGGCCGGAGCGGTTACAGGGTCATGTTGGAGGGCGAGAGGGTTGATCAGGTGCTCCACCGGGTGTAGCTTCCCTTCCTCCACCAGTTTAGCAGCAGTGGGGGCAGCAGCAGTTGGGAACACAGCAGGGTACTGCGCACCCAGAGCCGGCAAGGCCACTATGGTACATATAAATATATACATAAACACGCTCTATAATTTAGCATCTTATATAAATTCATCAACATAAATTTTTTTGATAATTCTGATGTGAAAAGGAAGTTGGTTGAGTTAACAGGGCCGTGAATTACAGTGAAAGAACAAACTTCAGAAAATGTAGTAGAGCAGCTGAGCCAAAGACACCGCTAAGAGTGAAAGAAAGAAATGGTTGGAGAAAAAAGGGGACGAAAGGAGAGGGAACGAACAAAGAGAGGGGGAGGGCACCCACTTGCACAACCTGTTCTCATTTATGGCAAGTGACTTGGCTTAAGATTAACACTCCCAAGCATGCACACACACACACACACACACAAACAAACACACGGTTCCCCATTGTTTTCCACGGACAAAACCCCCTTTTCATTCCCGGGTTAATTCAGATTTGGGATTCGGCGAGATTTAAGTGACGTCAGGAGTTAGGAAGGCTGGCTGATCTGAGATCAGAGCTGCGAGGGATCAAACGGTTTAAAGAGAGGGATGACGGGTCTGCTGATTTTGAGAGAAAAGAGGGGGACGGCTGATTCAAATCCCCTTCCCCCCCCCCAAACGAACTCCAACTTGAAACGCTTCAGTCGCTCGAGCGAGGAAAAAAAATCAGAGGAGGAAAGAAGTGTCAAAAGAGAGGGAAAGTTCGTTTTCTATTTGTGAACTCAGTTCCAGTCCAGCAGGGTGCAGCAGAGCCAATCTGATGTACTGCATTTTGGAATTAATTTAATAAAGTTAATTTAGGAAATTAGGCAATACTCTGAGGTAGGGCTAGTCGATGGGAGCTCAAATCAATATCACGATTAATTAAACGTTTTACCTTGATTACGATATATATTTATTTTTCAACTGAATTTCAAAAATAATTGTAATAATTACAGGTTTGATTAGAGCTTCTGAATGTCGCTTTTGATTCATTTTCAATTACTCGCCCAGCCCTACTCTGAGGCAACTACAGGAACGGCTGTACTCAGGTTCCACCTGCGCTTTTGGAACTAAGTCAAGTTGAGAGGATTTCCATGTGTGTGTGTGTGTGTGTGTGTAAGTGTATGCATGTGTGTGTCCGAGTTTCACACTGACTTGTGCCAGGCTTAATGCCCACTGGGTTAACGGCCGCCAGCTCCAGGCTGGGCACCAGCTCATAGGGTTTGTCCGGCACCTTGGTCTTTCCTTCGTGGTAGCGGCTGTAAATGCCTCGGCCAGCGGAGTAGCCGCCGAGGTACGAGCCTCGGGGCCCCGGGCCCCTGTTACCGGCTCCAGCACGGCCTCGGCCTCTTACAGTACCTGCTTGAAATACAAACGACAGGAAGGGCGCGATCTTCAGAAACCAATCTACACTGCACTCTTTGCAGGATACACATCGCTCTTTGATGCTGCTACATGCACAAAACCCACTGTAGTTGGTCCCTGCATCATTCCTCTTTCAAATTAAAACAAAAAAGCAAACCCAAAAAAATACTGTTTCCAAGACCAAAATCAAAAGAAAAAAAAAAGGTTTCTGATTTTGCATTTTGTGCTCAAATGAAAACCATGGCGTGACTGTTGAACTCATTTGGAGCCTTGGAATAGGAGTGTTTTCTCTTTTTCTTTTTTCATTTGAGTACAAAATGAGATATCCAAAAATGACATTTGTTTTTTCACTTTGGTTTTGGAAATGAATACTCAGGAAAAAAACGTGTTTTTTGAATTTTGGTTTTATCGTGAAAAATGAATGAACGAAAGACACAGAGATTAGTCTGCATTATGCATCAGAATGGTGGAAACTGAGTGAAGGTAAGCTTCTAAACTCACTTTCAATAAAGTTACAAAACATGACAAGTCACTTTGCACGTCTCAACAAAGCGTCTCAACAAAACGTTGAATTTGAAGTCGCTTTGTTATCGTTAATACCCAGTTATGCAACGTGGAGCGCAAACCCTCTTCTGAATGTTACCCTTTCATCAACACCTTTCGAAGGCCCAGCTTTAGAACACGTGAATGACGGGAGGTGAGTAGATGATCGTTCATTAAAGCGAAGATGTCACATGATATGGGAGAGGTTCGGTTTCGCATTCTCAGGAGGACTGGCACACATGGCACTGAGGCAAGATTGAGGCAACAGACTTGGGCGTGGAATCAAGTCTTTGTTCGACACCAACAAACAAACAAAAATGATCTTGTAACTAGTACCATCCATAAAGCACGAGCATTGACACATTGGTGATTTGGGTTAGGAAACTTTTCTCAAAATAGCACCGATTCCCTTGGGAGAACCACCTTTCGCATCATACTGTCTCGAGGTCAGAGTTGTTCCTGAGGCTCTTGTCAAAAAGCAGTTGAAGACCAAAAAATACTCAAGCGGCGTTAGCCTCAAAAGTCTCAAAAGTATCCTTGCCTGTCTTATGGTGGTAAAAGGTACCTTTCCATTTATGTTTGTGACATTTATCAGCTACTCTAGATCTGACAGTCACTCTAATCTAGAGTGACTTCCATTTCCTTGGATTTGTTGACTGTTTAGATCCATTTAACTATTTTAATTCAACATAGATTAAGGCTGATTGGCCATTAATTGGCTTACACTGCTGGAGACAAGAACCTTAGCCACTTTTAAGACCTTCGACACCTTATGATGCTTGAGCCATTGAGAAACAAAGTGTTACCAAAGTCTGCAAGTCATTCAGAGTGATTGTCAAACGGCACTGCAGTTGCCCTGCAAGTGATGGTGATTTTTCATCAATCTACATATTAGTTGTATTTGGATGGATCATTTTACCCCACAGTAGGTCCCGATCTAGGAGGAGAAAGAAGGAAGACGAGACGTCTCTAACCTTTGATGAAGTAGTCACGGTTGGGTCCAATCAGAGTGCTGTAGGGATAACCATAGTAGGCCAGCGTGTATGGGTCACATTGGTAGATGTAGTTTTGTTGAGTGCTTTCTCCACTGGCCAAGGACGAGGTCCCCTTGGAGGCCTTCTGGTAGCGGGTGTACTGCTCCTTGTCCACCGGTTTGGCCAGGGTCACCTCGATGCACGAGCCCTCGATCTCCGTGCCATTGAGGCTCTCCATGGCCACCACGGCGTCCTCGCGGCTGGCGAAGTGGATGAAGGCATAGTCGCGAATCTTCTTCACCCTCTCCACACAGCCCGGGTGAAACTGGCTGAAGGTCTGGCGAAGCATTTCCTCAGTGGTTTCGATCATCAGGTTGCGCACATACAGGATCTTCACCGTCTCCATCACGTCCTCGTCCACATCGATTTCAGGCTCCGCCCAGTCCACAGCAATCTGGTGACCCCAGAGCTGCAGAAAGCAGAAAGGTTGTGTAAGGGACATCTTGAAGGTGCTAACTGCATACCTCCATTTCACGCTACACATTAGCATTTAGCAGACACTCTTACCCAGAGTGATTTCCATTTAGCTAATTACAAGGACAGTCACCCTGGACTAACTTGGGGCTACTGACATGCAAATGAAGATTCTCAATCAGCAAGACTTCAAATCTTACCTGAATGCGTCCAGGCATGAGCTTCCTCCGGGCCATCGCTGCCGCACGATGCGACTCGTATTCGACAAAGGCGAAGCCACGATTCTTCATCTTATCTGCCGCACTGGCATACACAATCACGTCCAGCACCCCCTCCGTCACTTTGGAGACCTCCTCCAAGATCTCCTCTCGCTTCTTCGTCTTGGGGATTCCGCCTATAAACAGGCGGCAGTTGTCGACGCTCGAGCACACACCTAGCAACCGGCCGGGGCGCACTTCATAGTTGTTGAGCTCCCGTATGGCGCGCTTGGCCTCGTGCTTCTGCGTGTACATGACAAAGGCGTAGCCGCGGTTCTTCCCGTCGAAGTCCATCATCAGCCGCATCTCATAGATCCGCCCCACCGTCTCGAACACCGGCACCAGCTCATCCTCGTAAACGTCGCGGGGAATCTTCCCCACAAAGATCTCGCATCCTCTTGGAGGAGAGGTGCCCTGCCAGCCAGGAGGTGGGCCGTATTTGCGCTGTCCGTTCTCTTGCACCATCCTGTAGCCTGTCCGCTCCATGAGGGTCAAAAGAGCAGCTTCGTTTGGGGCTCCGGCTACACCCTCAGGGATGGAGTCATGGTGGCCTTGGTGGCTGGAGGCTGCCTTTACACTGGACGATGGACTGGAGTTACTCATGGTGACGGCAGAGGCAGAGTCTTCTGCTGTCATTCTGACACAAGAGTCCAATCAGAGTTGGAGTCTGATGACAGAAAAAGAAGAAGAATTTTTGATGAGCTTCATACACATACACACACTTACAGCTTGTGAGAACTTCTTAAAGAATTTTTTTGATGAGTTAAATGTGGACCACCATTAACCACACCAATGAGACAGAACCTTGCACGTTCATACAAACCCAACACAGCACCATGTCAGGGTCAATGCTGGTTTGGCAAGGATCAACCACGTAAATCATACCAACTCAACACGTGCTTACACGTGCTTACGTGCTTACAGGCTCACGTGCTTACAAACTGACCAGTGGTCAGTCACTTCTTTAATGAGGGTGTTGGTGGCCTAGTGGTAGGAGACTCGCCTTTGGACCAAGAGGTTATGGGTTCGAATCCGTCCTCTGGTGTTACCAACACTGGGTCCCTGAGCAAGACCCTTAACCCTAAGTTGCTCTCAGGAGAACTGTCCCTGAACTTAGGAAATGTAAGTCGCTCTGCATAAGAGCGTCTGCTAAATGCTGTAAATGTAAATGGCAACCTTCAGAGCAATTTCCATTTCCCAAATAAAGGGACAGTCTCCCCGGAGCAACGTGAGGTTAACGGCCTTGTTCTGCGACTAAAAGTGGTAGTTCCGGTATGATGGAGCTGGATTTGAACCTTAAGTCCTTAGACAAATACCCTCCTACTAGACTACCTCACCACTAGCTTCAACTGTGATGCAGAACTTGTACAGTCGACATCTCTACCAGTCGGTAGCGTAACGGTTAGGGAGTTGGCCCCATGAATGGAAGGTCGCTGGTTCAGGTCCCAGACTGGTCAAGATACCACTGAGGTACTCATGAACAAGGTACTGTCCCCAAGCACTGCTTTACCTTTTTTACACCAGAAGAGGGCGATTAGGTTACATTATATTTGTTCTCATGAAGCAATTTCTGCTCAGGTCAATTTCTGCTGATTTTACTTGAGTAAAAAGAACAACTGTTGTTAAAGAACAACTTTGAGAATAAGAGCTATAATTAAGTCTTCTATACTCTCAAACTATTTCGGTTCACAGACATGGGACTAAACACACACACACACACCAGCAAAACTTAAATCCTGTTTGCCACCTAAAGCTGCCTTATAATGCCAGCTAATCTGTATGGATTTCCAACCTTCAGAATGGAAAAAATCCCCAAAATGCCCAAATCCTTTGGTCCAGATTTCTCCAGACTCCACGCTACAAATCCACTTGTACATAACTACAGCACACAAAAAACCACCACAACAGTCCAACTCAACTAACAGCAAGACAGTCGCACATTTGTCTTTCTGAGTTTTCACTGTAACGAATCCCATTGACACTTAAAGGACACAATTTTGCAGGCTTGCGTTGTATAGTCTCAGAAGCAGCTGATTGTGTGTCGTGTTCAGTCGAAGTGTGTTTCCTTGTTAAAAGCTGAGATTTTAAGGAGGTTTTAGCTGGACTTTGAGCGTGAGGGGGGTTAGGTTGCTTAGTGATTGTGCCATGGTTATATATGCGCAATAAGCCAAACCCAACAGCCTACACGGCTTAACCTGGAACAAACACACTCAGACACGCAAGCTGAGACTCATTGTTCACACACTCTCTCTCAAACACACCTCTCACTCTATCTCTCTAAAGTAATAAGTATTATAAGTTTAGATCAAAAAATATTAAAACTTTTCAGGTAACATGTCTACAGACTCAGTGTCATTCTCTCGACCACACACACACTTTCTCTCTGTGTCTCTCTCACTCACACACACACACACACACACACACACACACACACGAGTCATGTGAGCATTACAAGGTAAAGTATAGGTTAACAATGGGTAATCTCTCTGTGTAGCATGACTTCCACCCCACTACACACATCTACACCCCCAAACACACACATACACACCCACCAAAGGCATACATGCACCATGGGCTGGTTTCTCCACCATGGATTAAGCCTAGTCTCGGACTAAACTGCAGTACCAATGGACATTCGCCATTGAAATTCAAGGCTAGTCTAGGCATAGTTCAGGAAACTAGCCCTAGAAGTTAAAATGTGAAGTTTTGCAATCGGTAACACATCTACCTAACTACCACACACACAGACTGACCCTAACCCATGCAAACATTATAAGGAACAGTGTTGATTAACATCTCTCACATATATTAAACAATTTGAATATGTCTTCACACACACACACGTATAGTACCTGTAAACTTCATGGTCCTCTCAGTCAGGTCCACTGTAAAAGGCATGTGACTGAATAACAGGCAACTCAGCAGAACTAAAGCCAACCTCACACTTCCTCATTCACACACACACACACACACACACACACATACACACGCATACACACACACACACTTACACACACACTTACACACACACTTACACACACACTGCAGAAACAGGAAGAGTTACTTTGCTGGCCAATCACTACCCCAGAGATATTTGTGGACAGGCCAATAATAATTCAAGTTTTTACACTTCTGAAGGCGCTGCTTGAATCTGGCCACTCCTTTAAGTCCCAAGTACAGCTCTGATGTCCCACCATCAGTGCAACACAACCATAATCTCTCACACACACATACACACAGTCCAGCAAAAATGTAGACATATTTTCGACGATAAACCAGAACCCGCTGTCCCGTTTTGCTTTAATATCACAGCTGATGGAGGCCTGATATCAGGGTTTCTTTAAAGAGAATATGATCCGATTACGTGTGAACACTGTCGGCCATCAAGAGGATCCTTTTTTCAGCCTATATTACTTTAAAAGAGAGAGTAATGGTGAGAAAAGAAGGGGGTAAAAGAGGTCATGGGCCAGTGCCAGAAGTAGAGCAAAGAGTAAAACTGGAGGGTGTAACAAATCCCATGCAAAGGATACGTAGTTTGTGAACTGTCCTGGAGAGAGAGGGAAAGTGGGGGGGGGGAGTGTTCAAACCCCAAGCATGTCTGTCTTTTCTAGAAGTGAAACCGTTAAGGTCTCTGTTTCGTTAAGAGGTGCCGGGAACAGCTGGAAGTGAAAAAGCAGCAGGGGAGAAAGAGGGAGAGAGAAAAGAGAGAGAGAGATTATTATTTTCCATGCCTCACTGTATCTGCCCAGCAAAAGTTGACCTTTGTGTGTGTGTGTGCGTGTAACCTGAGGCAGCAGCAGGTGGATGATTAACTCGCACAAATCAGTGCCTACATGAACATGAACGCCACAAACACACACAAGCACAAACACACTTGACAAAAGTTCTTCACCTTATCCTTTCTCCTACCCGCCTTTCAACCCTATCCGCATAATAAAAAGTTACACCATGTGTGTGTGTGCGTGTGTGTGTGCGTACTTTATGGTCGTGTCAGATGCGCAGTCAGGTGAGTTTGGGTACCAAATGTACTCTCACACGCTTTACTGTTCGACTTGATGCCTTTAAAGACAATTAGAGCAGTAAAAACACAACACACACCGGACAGTGTGAGAAAGGAATGAGTTTTCAGTCTCGAGCACACAGGTGAGGTGTATTACCTGGACTTGCCTTCATTGCAACACACACACACACACACACACAAAAGAGGCCTGTCTAAAAGAACAGAAATGAAAGTGCAGAACAATGCAAGTACTGATCTCCCGAAGGAAACCACTCATAGGGAAGGAATGGAGGGAACATGCAGAACGAAACAGAACAACAATGGCCGATACTGAGTGTGTTTCTATGTCGTTTTTACACACTCACGCTGTCCACTTCATTAAGAAAATGGAGCTGCTCTGATGATGCCTCATTCTCAACAGAGAAGTGATACTAGTGTGTGTTGCACTGGTGTAAGGGTGTGAGACACAGCAAACCCGCTTGAGGTATTACGTTAAACACATTAGCATCACTACAAGACCACAAATGTCCAGCCAAGACAGTTTCTGTGCTCAAAAACTGTGGACGGGGCTAACCTAACAATCTCTTTAATGAAGACATCTTGAACAAATACAAAACTCCTTCACAAGGCCACTAACTAACAGTAATGTCTGTGAACTAATATTAATTCCCACTAGTGCTTGATGCTAACGTGACACGTTGATTTCCTTAGGCGCCCTAGTGCTCTATCATGAGCACCCCCACATAATTTATATTTCAAAATAAAATACATTAATTGTTACACTAAATGAATAGGAAGTGAAAAGCTAGCATCATCGAGTGCTAGTGGAAATTATAATTAGGTAACAGAGATCAGTGGATATTTCGGGAAAAAAGATGAATTGCAAAATTAATACCGTTTTTTGCTCAGAAATGTCTTTCCACCAAACACAGTGTAATGTTAGCATCAAGCGCTAGCAGAAATTAACATTAGCTAGCGGAAATTAAAATTAGTGTTTTCTAGGGGAGATTAACGGAGGGGGGAAATGAATTCCAAACATAATACTTCTCCAGAAATGTCTGCTAGCTAGTGTTAACTTCCCCTAAGGCGCATAATGTAATGTTAGCATCAAGCGCTAATGGAAATTAGCATTAGCTAGTGGAAATGAAGCGGTTATGTCAATGTGAACACGCCTCAGCACAGCACAGCACGATAGCTTAGCTTAGCTGAGCTAACGGAAAGTGTTCATTTTTGTTAGGACACCCTAGGTAGCGCTAGATGAGAGGTAGCTAAATGAAATGAGTGTTAGTTAGCAAGCTAGTGAGGGCATTTCCATTTGTTCTACAAGAAAAAAAAAAAAACAATGCACAATTGTACCGTAGTAGACAGCATGTTAAACCGGCAAGATGAATTAGGTAGTGAGTGTCACACGTGGTCATTTTTGGGCCACAAACACAAATGCATGCACACACACACACACACACACACTAATGGCCAAGAAAAGTTGTTTGTGGTATGGTGACAGCTGGCAGTGTCTTGTGTTTGTCCATTAGAGAAGAGACACAGCACTTAAACTGAACACACAGCACAGACAGCAGCACGGACACATGAATTAACACAAACATATGCGAGAGAGAGACAGAGAGAGAGAGACCTGTTACAACAGAGCTAGGTCAGTATGGCTTACAAAACAGATCACTTGACAGGTGTGCGCGCGTGTGTGTGTGTGTGTGTGTGTGTGTGTGTGGTACTTTTCTTCTCCTTCATTGTTACTGACAACTTGTGTATTTCTCACTCGCATATCTATGCTTGGTGTGTATAGCTGGGTGTTTGTTGTACTTAGATAAGAAGGCTGATAAAAGTGGTCAAACAGAGAAGGGCGTATGTGTGTATGTGTGTGTGAGAGCAAGTTTTGGTTCTATTCAGCCATCAAGAATCATTTATAGGTATAAATAGTCACACAAACATGCACATAGAGAGAGAGTTCTCTTCTCTGGCTACCCTTACGCTGTTCTGTGAAAATATTTATCGACGCTGGTTCTTAAATGATAGTAATAAGTGTGTATCTGTGTATAATGTCCTTGTCATACTTCAGTAGAACAAACAACACACTATAAAAGGAGCCAAAAGGGCAAAAGGTGACTTACAAGCTCATACACACTCTCTTTTTCTCCATACACAAGCACACACACAAACACACAGTTCAGTGCACACAGTGAGCGATTCGGCGAAGGAGAAGGATAGGACAAGATTTCTGAGGACGAGGAAAGAATGACAGAAGGAAGACGGCGAAGGGAGGGCGGAGAAAATAGGGAGAGAGAAGGAGGGAGAGTGAGAGAAAGAGAGATTTTTGATTAACTTTGTTACAGTCCACAGACCACAACAAGCGACCAAAGTGCAAAGATCAAAGTTCACCAAAGGCTTGACCGCCACTCCGGTGGATTATTTATTGAGTTATATTTCAAGCCACGCACGTATGGAAGAGTGATTCATTTTAACAAACACGTTTAGGTATCATAAGGTCACATTATCAAATGCAGTATTAAGCCTGAGACTGTTATACACAACTAAGGAGTGAGATTGTATAACTGTACAACTACGATTATTTTGTCGTATAATGTTTTTAAGGTGAAGTAAATGAAAGAATCTGATCAAAAGAATACTGATCAAACCATTGTCGCTTCATTCATGTCCACTTCTTGTCATCTTTTTCTCTAACATAACCGTCATGATTAAACCTCACAGCAAAACACCAAACTTTGACCCTTTGCATCACTTCACGGATGCATTCACATTCAGACCTGCTTATCTCTTTGCTCAAACGAGAAAGCCTGCCATCACATGGTATACTGTCTTTTACGACGGTCATCATATTCGGTGGTGCGATAAGCCTCATTCTGAGGTTTGTTTGAGGTGTGAAGACATTGAATGGTGACCACGACTCAGAGTTTCTATGGCTAAAGTCACAAAACAAGGTTTCCAAAAAGCACGTGCCCTACAAGATTTTCTGTCCATGGGTTCGTCTACAAGGCTGACATTTTGTCTGCTGTACCAAGATCCAGGGAGAGAGCTTTAAAAATTGAAACGTCACTTTTAGCTGCTTATTTCAAGAGGGTTGAATCATTTTACGTTTTGTATTTCAAGGATCATCAATGTGAGCATTAGGAGAGACATTAATCTGAACTGCCCATTTTACTCCCAGTGATTAGATCTAAAGTCCAACGCTGGACTGGAAATAACTATTGTCCTAATTTATCAAGTCGTAATTTATCTAAAGTCTCTTTCAATGCTCTTTTTAGGTAATGGTTCTTTACAGGGGTGTATTAACCTTAAAATAAAACCACAGACTAGCAATTTATTACTCTTAGAGACAGCTAACAAAACATTAAAAGGATGATTTTGCCATCTCGAGCTTGTAAAATTGTGTGTTGCCTGAAAACTCTTGTGGTTGCCATGAAAAGTTGTAATAAAAGCATTTTCAAAGCAATTTTTTTTACTGTGATGGAAAGCTAATGGGCGTCAAGCAAATATGACTCATTTCAAATTCACAGAGCTCAAGTTGCAGGCGCCAGTAGGCCAGGGATAGAAATGAGAAATGTTGACACTATAACTTTTTGTAAATAGTGGGATCAACAGCCTCGTTTATTCACCCATGACAGGTGAGAAAAGTGCTTTGAGAAAAGGTTCAGGCGATCATACAGTCCGTGACGTAGCCAGTCAACGAATCAACGAAACCAATCAAACTCAACGGTGTCAATCAAACTCATTCATGCAAAAACATTGGTCCCAGTCAAATTCAATCTCAAACTCATACCAGACAAACTCAGTCTCAAAAATCAATGGTTCCAGTCAAACTTAATCTCAAAGTCAATGGCATCAGTGAAACTCAGTCTTAAAATCCATGGTAACAGTCAAACTCAACACCTAAGTTAACAGTCTCAGAACAAACATTATCAATCAAAATAATTAGTACCATAAAGTGGTATCAAGAAAAGACATAACAAAAGAAGTAACAAAATTTCGTCAAGAAAACTAGACGTCTTTTGCTATTCTTTCAGCCAGCGTCGTAAAAAGCAGATAATTGTTAGATCTTTTTCAAATTGTTGATGGCTACAATACTTAAGAAGCACATTTTTGGGAAAAAAAAAACCTAACTCATATCTGCATTTAAATATCGACAGAACATTCGTCCAACAAACTGACGTGTGGTAGAGTTGGTACATACTGGTTCCCATGCCACAGAATTTGACGTGAGAGCCTCTGAGGAAATTAGAGAGTTAAGTTAAATATACATGGAATCAAAAAAGAAAAAGTTTCTAGGAAAGTAAAACTCACCTTTTACCCATTCGACAGGCTCACTCTCCAGACCTGTAGATTAACTATGACCTGGCTAAACTGTAATAACACTCTGACCCGATTTCGTCAATAATTCACACCGCCTCAAGCCTCCGCAAGACGGACTATAAGGTAATGCCTTATTCAACTTGAGTGAGACCAGAGTGACTCAGCAAAGGGGGGGGGGGGGGCGTTGAGAGAGAGACAGAGATGGAGGAAAAGAGAGAGACTGTACATTGTGTATTTCTAATCCATGTCGCTTCTCATTTCTCACAGGAGCAAGTTTCATTTCTCTAAGAAAAGTAGCTTCTGCGGCAATCTGTCGGCGAAAAATTACAGCATATCCTGTTCCTGCAGTTTAGTCTTTTGCTACAATGATATAGACGGTGAGGTCCAAGGACACCAGGCGAAGCTTTGAGATCTTGAGACAAGCACAGTGAGGTTTTGGTGCAAACTCTTGTCCAATAAAACACTGATTTTAACGCTGGACGGCAGTGGGAAGCACTTTAATTTCTCTTTATCTGCTCCTCTGGAACCACTATAACCATTTTAGATCCATCTCAACGAGGCCATAACGAATGTGTATCGGTCAGTGCGGGTTCCTGGGTGCTACGACAGGGACTTTTTAACTGTACTTTTTATGGCATTTATCAGATGCTCTCATCCAGAGTGACTTCCGTTTCTTTATTACGGGGACAGTCTCCCCAGAGGGCCTACTCAGAGGCCTGATGGGGACCAACCAGAGACGGAACAAAATCACACACACACTGCATTTCACCCTGGTTTTAAGGGTTTACTTTTTCCTCAATCTGTTGCAAGCACAGACTCAAACGCACAAGGTAGAATGAGGAAAGCAGGAATAAGGAAATAAGAAAATCTGCTCTGATTAAGAGAAGGCTCAATTGCACGCACACACACACACACACACTCCACAGTCAGTCCATACCTGTCACACACATTCCACAGGCCTGCTCAAGCTGAGAGGTGTTCCAATTGGCCCAGAGGAAAGTACTGCACATGGTGCAAAGTGAAAGTGTCCGACGTCCAGGATATATTCTTATTTTTGTAAATTGAACTTTACATTGTTACACGTGAAGAAGGTTCAAAGAAGCATCTTCTTTTTTTTTTATAGATCACAAAAACGAGTTTTTAGTCTCACACACACACACTCGCTACAGTAAGTGACGTCCTCTCCTTGGACCTACATTCCTGCTTTTAACGAACCTACTGTAAGCGCAAGTCAAGCAGAAAGAAAAGAAAAAGGCTCACGTTATTCTCCGATTATTCAACCCAGCTCATGACATTTTCGACTGATTTCATTCACTGAAATCTGAGGCAGATAATAAGAAGCATTTCCTGTCATTTCAGATTCGAGCGTAATCCCGTAATATTCCCAATTAAGCAGAAAGCATCACTGTACATGCTGACAGGAAACATTCCAACTTGGGAAAGCAAGATTCCGACCCAGTTTGCCTTGTTACACCTGTGTGTGGCAGGACTTGCACTCCCTTAACGTAAATCCTGTTCTCTTGAAGGACAATTTAGCCGTAAATATTGGTATCGTTCGAAAGGGTTAAACGTCACCTTGACGGCGTTGCAATAGAAAGTGGTTAATCTGATCTGGCAAACGAATGGAATCTCACTTCCCCGTCTGAAAAATGAGAATCATGTGACCACCAATTCACATTTAGAACTTAAAGTTCTTAAAGCTAGATTTTTTTAGAACGACTCAATGCATGGTCAAATATCAAGCAGTACTTTTAAAAATGCTAAATAAAGTATTGTTCTTGACTAAAGTGAGATTAACTGGTCATTTAGTTCTTAAATAAGATGCCCCTCTTAATGCATTTAATTACACAGCATACACTGACGGTCTCACTGATGAGTGGTTTTCCCTCTCATTCACACACACACACACGCACGCACACACACACACACACACACAAAAGGCCCACCCTTACTGCAAACATGGGAGGCCAAGGCTGTAGAGTCCAAAGAGCAAAAAACGACTGTAGCACTTAGTTATAACCCACACACACACACACACACCATCACCTTAAAATTACATTACCCTCATATTAAAAAGATGTAGTCAACAAGGTCACAAGGGTCTCAGACTGTGCCTGACGTCGCATCTCAAAGCTCACACACACACCCACACACTCTTTCACACACATACACAGGAGCGTAACCTTGTGAACCTTCCGTTTCCGACCCGAAGGACCACACTCACATATGCACATACACACACACACACACACCAGAAGAACCAGAATGAATAGAAAGGTGACACGTACCTGCCTCCTGACGCTATGGTCACGGTGTGTGTTGTGATGCCACCTCACTCTCGTACACACACACTCACTCGCTCTCTCACTCACTCACTCACTCACTCAAGTTTCAGCTTCCTCACCTGACAGTGCACCCTCCCTCTCACTCTCTCTCTCTCCCAACCACACACTGACACACACATCAACAGCCACCCTGACAAAGCTGGTGTTGGAGCGGAGTGTACGTGTGTGTGTGTGTGTATGCGCGTGTGTGTAGGAGGTAGTTGACTGTTTGCTCAATGTCTGCAAGGGGTGGGGCGAGGAAAAGGTGGCCCCAACCTACTTATCTTTCTACCTTTCTCTCTCTCTCTCTCTCTCTCTCTTTCCAAGATTTGCAGAGAGCAAAGTTCTTGGGTGTGACAGGAGAGATAAGGAAAGAAATAGGGAGAGAAAGAGAGAGAGGGAGAGAGAGAGAGAAAGGAAAAAGAGAGGTGGACTGAAAGAGCTTGGATGTGCGAATCTGTTTTCTAGAAACTCTTTTATCACCTCAAAGACAAGCACACACACGTCAAGTCGGGAGTCTGCCGAGGTGATAGTTTGACAAAACCGATAAAGCAGACTGATCGATTTGGATGTATGATATGATTCTGTTTCCCGTCTCTGTGGCACGGACTCGCAAAACCAGGACCTAAGCCTGTTTTCCACGTGCCCCCGGGATGTGGGGCCAGGTGTACGTTTCCATTACGAGCCCCTCAAAGTTAAACGGTGCCCCTACAAATGACTGCTGAGCCCATTTGGGTTTCTAAAAAAAAAAATTTGCATTATGAATTCCCAAAAATTAACTCTACAGTCAACAGTCGTGTTTGAGTTTGTATCCGCCATGCTTCTGGGAAAAATAAGTGGTTTAACCTCTTTTTCCATCAAAGTTTTTGAAAAATAAATAAAGAAATAGCATTGCATAATAATAATAATAATAACAATAATAATAATAATAATAATAATAATAATAAATATTATTTAAAAATGATACAAACTTTTTTTTACTTAAAGTGTTTAACCTCACGTGAATTTTTGGAGGCAACCTTGCTAGCTGACACTAATCTCTGCTAGCTAACGGAAACTTTGAGTTAGCCAACATTCCAACGGAGAAAGCGCTTGTTGATATTAGCGACAGCTAGTGGGAGTTACTGTTTTTTGCACTAGCTAACATTAAAATATTATATTAAAAACAAGAAACATGGTTATTTTGCGTCAGCCAGTGTAAGTCTGCATTCTTGCCTAACCAATATCGCAATGTCATGTTAGAAAGAAGCACTAGCTATATTTAGCGGACATTAGCAGATTTTGCTATTTTAGCATGCTTGCAATATTATGTTTGTGTTATATTCAGCGTCAGCTAGTGACGGTGGGCGTTTTCTGCTAGCTAGTGAACACTGCAGTGTTACGTTTGGAATTAGCACTAATTAGCACTAATTAGCGAATGTAGCATTTTCAGGTAGCTAATGTCAATGTTTTAGTCGAGTTTTGTGCCCGTAGTGCTCATAATGCACTAGCAGTGCTTACCGTTTTCTTACACATGACTCTATATAGGTCCACAGTGTCATACACTTAGACGTGACCTACATGGTCAGCACGGTACGTGTACCTTTACTCATCATCAGCAGCTATAAATAAAAAATAAGGAAGGTGTCTTCTCTTTTTTATATCTAGACCTTTTATTGTCTTCCTCATTCCATTTTTGGGTGCTTTGTTCCTTGCCCCGGTCACCTGTGACTTGCTCATAAAGGGTGTGGACCCATGTTTTTGAGAAGTTCACTATGAAACGTGACTGAACTTAAATATAGCAAAAAAAAAAAAAAAGGCAATGTTGTTGTCACAAGTTTGGGTCTGAATGAGACTGTGATTTTTTCCCGCTTCGCTAGGAGGTTTAAACAGGTACTCCATCGCCAGTTACTTCCAAAATGTAGTACATTATATATTACTAGTTACTGTTATTTCAAAATAGTTTGTTACATTACAATATTACTGTCTCTGAATTGTAACGCATTACATGACGTCGTGCATTATTTTTGAGTTACTTTCCCAAAAAATAACTGCGGAAGTAGGATTGGTGTCCTGAAATGCTAAAATGTAGCTTACTGCAGTTCATTCTACATCCAGTGGAGGGCGATGTGGTGTAGCATAATGACTGTACGCATGTAGGAAATAGCTATTTTACCCAATATGTCTCGTCAAAGGTCTCACGGTGTTGGTGATTTATTGTTATAAAAACAATACAGCACTAGATTTTGGGTTAAAAGCATGTTGTAGAAAATGAGTGATTATTTGTGACTCTGCACGGCAAAATCAGTCGCTTGTCGCAACGGAGTTTTCCAAGAAAAACGACCGTTTATGTTGCGTGGGGTAAAATTTTGGATTTTTTGTTTTTAGTGTTTTGAAACAGTGGAAGGTCTATACTGTACTGTTGTGAATACATTTCGCTGACGAACTTACCCTTTCCATCCTAAAAAGTGACTTTCTTGAGGTGAGGAATTCAATTCCAGCAGGATGTTAAAAGTTTCTGTTTTGACCGCTCTACTTCAATATTTACGGTAAATTGTTTCGAAGGTTGATTTATGCCTTTTCATGAAAACATAATAACTTAATGAAAATTTGCGATAAGCGACTGGTTTTGCCGTGCAGAGTCACATTTGTCATTGTGAACACACCACAGCACAGCACACCACAACGAAATGTGACCTCTGCATTTGACCCATCCGTGAAAGAGCAGTGGCCAGCTAACAAGCGCCCGGAGAGCAGTGCTTGGGGACGGTACCTTGCTTATGAGTACCTCAGTGGTAACTTTACCGGTCCTGGATTTGAAGGTGCGACCTTCTGATCATGGGGGGTCTGAACACCCTACCGTTACGCCACCAACTGCCCGCAGGTCGCATATCGGCATGTAACGCATGTTATTGAAATATGTAACGAGTGTAAAATTACTAGCAATGCCGTCCAACTTCCAACACTGTCCGTGACACACTTGCTTTGTTGCAGGGCAGGCCAGTAGGACCTATACCAACATCACGATTAATTGTAACATTTTATCTCGGCTGGATTTTCCCTGACTTCAGACCGCTGATGTGAATCATTATCGGGAAACGGCAAAAAGAATTTGTTGAATATCAAGTAAGAGAGCGTGACTGCGGTGGAGATTAGATGCTGACTCGCACTTTTTCGGGGGGCAGTAAAAGGCCGTTCCTGCCTTGTCATTAAAAAGTCATATGACGATGGTTACACATTCATCGTCCTAACTAAAGGATCACTTATTGTGTGTAAGTGCGTGTGTGTATGTGTGTGTGTGTGAGGTTAGCGAGCAAGAGAAGAAAAGAGAGTTTTAAAAAAGGGGAGAATGTGCTAACAGGAAATTATAGAACATTTAGAGGTCAAATTGAGTTCCTGTTCCAGGTCACTGGCTGATCACACTGACCCCAAGTGAGTGAACAGGAGGCACCTAATAAACACACACACACACACACACACACACACAAACTCAAGGTGAGCTTCTAACTCTCAAGCTGAACCTTGAGTCCGAGCGAAACCCTTGGGGTGTTAATCTTCAAATCACTATGGGAACGTCATAAACCCACACACAGCATTATGGGTAAGCCATAAAGGAAGGTTAGCTCGAATAAAACTGTAAACAAGCCGCGATAAGGTTTTGTGAGGACTTTAACTCTAGAAGCGAATCCAAATGCTAACTTTACTCCTCTTTTATTAGTAATGAAACATCCGCTCCTTGCAATTGTAGGACGAACTGTTTCTGATGCAAACAAGGGAAAATGAGATGACATTTTTATTGACACAGTTAGGGTGGAAATGTGTGTAACATAAGCATGCGTAAGCACTTGTGCATGTCTGGGTGTATTGAAAGAATGGCAACACACAACTTAGCTGAACAGGAAAGAATATGAAAGAGTGTGAGTACCTGCTCCCAGGGATTTTCAGACGCTGGATGGCATACGCTACCCGTAAAGGCAACACAAACTTGAAAATCAGGTTGAACTTGAACCGGGCTGCTATAAATAAACTAATTAAACACACACATGCCTGCTCTTACTGTCACTTGGTTAGGGGGAAGACGGAAAAAATGTCTGACGCTGCAGCGTAAACTCTTGAGTCAAGGTCATCTGATGGTGTGTGTTTGTGCGTGTGTGTGTGTGTGTGTGTGTGTGTGTACACCCACTCTCAGTATCAAGACTGTATATCTAGGAGCCTCAGTATATGGACATGCTCAAGTGCCCTCCAGTGTTCAGTGTGAGTGTGTGCCTCTTATTTTTCTTTCTTATACTAACTATACCAACAACGCTACGCTAGACTACATACTAGAGTAAAACAGGATGTTACTTTAGTAAATTAACACCATCCCATCGAATTAACGCGACCAGATTTCGGTGTGAACGTGTGTGCATTTGTGCACTTGCTTGGTGGCAGGGCCGGACAATACGACTATAAAATCAATATCACGATTAATTGAACATTTTGCCTCGATTACAATTAATGGATTTTTGTTTTGGGGTGTTTTGTTGTTTTTTTGCCCTTGTTGTTGCCATTTAGTGTCAATGTTTGCACTGTAAACACGTTCAACCATTAAAGCCGGAATATTTTTCTCCAATGACAGAGTGCTCTTTGTGATTTTAAAATAAGTGAAGGAAATACACCCAGATGTGGTGGCAGACCGGACGTTTTTTAGGGGAAGTTTAAAAACAATTACTCAAAAGTATTAACACAATTTCAAAAATGATCGAAATAAAATTATATCAATTAGAAGGTCGGAATTTCGGTTTGGATTTGTATTCGATTAAGTGGTGAGTAACACCAAAAGGCTGGTATATATATATTTTTGATCAACCCCATGTAACGCTCCCTTCCGGGTCACACCACTTGTGCCCAATCAAAAACCACAATGGAATTTTGGGCCATTTTCCTATTTTTTGGAAAAAAGCCTCGTCATACGCTTTTCCGTTGAGTTTTTGGTCGCATGTCAAATATGTAAAAAATAACTGAATACATAAAAGGCAGCGTGCGCAGACAACGAAACACATTGAGCGACAGGGGAGAAAAGTAAGGACAGTGAGAAGCGTCAAGACGGAGGGAACATGAAGGAAGTGTAATGAAGCGGGATAAAAGCATTAAGGGGGCGGGGCCGGGACTGGCTGAGAAGGCCACTGTGTGTGTGTGTGTGAGCGGTGCGAGACCCCAAAATGAATCCTCCGGTCTTAAGGGGGCCCTCATTCTGACGTGGCTAAAAGGGGATGTCACACGTAATGGTTCTCATTAGCATATGTGGGCGGGGGTTGGTTTCCCCTAAAATGTCACGACCAATCAGATTACTCAGGCGGGAGTATTATGTCACACACACACACACACACACCTCTCCACTCCTGTCTATTGAAGCAGAAGAAGAATGCATTCATTGTGGAGTGGGAGTGCAGGTATTTTGTGTGTGTGTGTGTGTGTGTGTGTGTGAGTGTGTTTTGTAAGAGAGAGACAGAATGATGGGGGAAAGCAGAAGGGAAAGAGAAGAGATCCTGTTTCTCTTTCGCTGTCTCACACACACACACACACACACAGACACACACACACACACACACACACACACACACACACACACACTCTCTCTGACAAAACAGCTCTCCAGATGTCTCTCAGGGTTAATGTCATGCTGGGGAGGTCACATGACTAGTCATATGACTCGAAGAACAGGGCAGAGGTGACCTCTCTCTCTCTCTCTCTCTCTCTCTCTCTTTTTCTTCTCCTTTCCTTCTATCCCTCCATTTCTCCCTCCCTCTGTCCCTCTCCCACACTCTCTCTCTCTCTTTCTCCTCGTTTGCCACATCACTCCCTCTTTCTCCCAGTCTCTCTCTCCCATCCCATCTCTTTTTTTCTCCATTACTCCTTTCCTCCTCTCTTTATTCATCCCTCTCTCTCTCTCTCTCTCTCTCTCTCTCCCTCTAGCTCCCTCTCTCTTTGTAATTCTTTCATCCAGCATCTCTCCGCCATTCTTCATCCCCCCTCCTCACTCCTTCTCCCTCTTCCTCTTCCATTACATTACATCTATCTCTCCTCTCTATCGCTCTCTACACCTCCTCCTCTCTCTTTCTGCTCCCCCTTTTCCATCTCTCTCTCCCTCCCCCTCCCCCTTCTATCATATCCCTCTTTTCTTTCCTCTTTTTCCCCCCTTTATTTCTTTCACTCTCTCTCTTCCTCTCTCTCCACCTTCCTCCCTCTCTTGGTCCTCTTCTCCCCTCGCCTCTCTCTTTCTCTCCCCTATTCTCCATCCCTCTTCCATCACATCTCTTGTTCCCTTTCTCTCTCTCTTCCTCCCTCCCTCTCTCTCTCTCTTCTTCTTTCTTCTCACCCCCTTTCTCCCTCCCTCTCTTAATCCACCTCTCTCCTCCTCTCACCCTACATCTCTCTCTCTCTCTCTTAATCCCCCTCTCTCCTCCTCTCACCCTACATCTCTCTCTCTCTCTCTCTCTCCACCCGTTTTACATATCTCTCCCACTCCCTCCTTTCTTCCATCATTTCTCTCTTGCTATCTCTCTCTTTTTGCCCCTCTCATTCTCTCTCTCACCCGGCTTCTCTCTTTCCCTTTCTCTCTCACACTCTCTCTCTCTCCTCCACATCTCCCACTTCTATCATTACTCTCTCTCCCCTTTCACATCTCTCACCCTTTACATCCTCCCTCTGTCTTTCTCTCCCCTTCTCCTCCTCTCTCGCTCTCTCTCTCCCTCCCTCTTCCGTCATTTCTCTCGTGCTATCTCTCTCTTTATCCCTCTCTTTCCCTTTCTTTCTCTGTTGTGTCTAACTCAGGTTAAGGAAGGTCAAAGTAAAGCTTTAAAGGTCGGTGATGTATAAGAGTCTGTTCCTCTGTGTGTGTGTGTGTGTGTGTGTTCTTGTACTTGCTACTTAGTGAGAACCAAAATGAGTTTTTAACCAGCAGAGTGAGGACATTTTTGGGAAGTGAGGACTTTTTAGTGGTCCTCACTTCTTTAAACTGCCTTTACAAAAAAAAAAAGAAGTTTATTTGCAAAACTAAAAGTGTAGAAAGATTAGCTTTTGGTTACTGAGGTTATGGTTAGGGTTAGGTGTCGTATTATTTAGATATAGTAATATAGAAGTCAGTGGGGGTCCTCACTACTATATAAGTACAAGGGTGTGTGTGTGTGTGTGCACGCCCAATGAGGAAATGGAACTATTCAGTCAATGGAGGATAGAAGATTGTTCCACGGTCACATTCCACAAGTGACATCTTGGTAGGAGTTTTTGCTAGACAGGGTGACACACACACCCTACAAACGCTCCGATCACACACACACACTTGCGGGGAGACACACTGGTCACTCGACATACTCGAGGACTTTCCGTCTCACACACATTGGGTTTTCACTACTACGGCAACGCAAACGCAGAAAAGAGCCGGCTTCTGAGATGAGAAACGTATCGCAAAGAGAGACGGAACAGGTTTATCCTCCACACACACACACACACACACACCCACACACACACACCCCTCACTCGCCCCCTTGCTGCGTGTTACCAAACAAACACACATGCGTGTTTTAACGACGCACTATTTACACTAAAACAGTGAAACTTATAATCGCCCCGCAACACACACACACCCAAAACACCTTTGCAAATGGGCACCAACACCACACACACAACTTTTGCCAAAAAGGAACACACACAAGCACACAATAGCAAAACCGCATCCCAAATTCCAACAAACACAAACGAAACTCCTTCCCACAATCAAACAAAACCCCAAACTCAAAGACAACACAAAGTTCCCACTCACACACATCCTGTATACACAAACAAATCACCTATAAATACAGACAGAAAACACACACACACACACACAACCTCTCCAAAAGCGACACAACACGACACACACACCAACAAAACCAAAACTTCCCCAGAAACTGTCATAACACACACACACACACCTTTGCAAATTTGCTCAAACACAACACACAAGCACACACACACACACACACACAGAAAACTCACACCCCTCCCCAAAAACTAATAGAAAACCACACACACACACACACACACACTCCCCCACCCAAAACACACCAGGCTAAAAGCCTGTAGTGAAAAAAATACAACCCCCACAATGCCACGCAGCTGGACACTGTGGCGCGACCACAACCTTTGCCCTCCATCCAAAGACAAGACCTCACTCACACACACAAACACACACACACACACATACACACACACACACACATACACACACACACACACACTCGCACACAGCAGGAGTGAAACTGAAGTCGTGTTGCACAAACCCATATGAGCACATTCCTGCCATACACTGCTCACTACAGATCCACACACGCACAGGTGCACAAACGTGGGTTTCCTTCTCTAGATCGCCCGTCTTCTCCTCGCTCTCTATTCGACCAAACCATCTCTCGGTGTCAGAAATTCAACTCTCTCTCTTTCCTCACACACACACTAAACCCTACTAAACACCTCCCCAGTGAGGTTGCACAACACACACACACACACACAGTGTACAAGCAACTTTCAACCTAGTTTTCACAACTCGGAGATGCTCTGACCCTACAGCACGAGACAGCGAGAGAGAGAGGGTTCAGACACTGATAAGAGAGCGACGGAAACGTAGAAGAGAGTGACTGGAGAGGAAGGAAGGAAGGAAGGGAGAAGGAGACAGAAAAGACTGAGAAAGGGAAAGAGCAAGCATAAGAAAAACAGAGAGAAGGAAAGAGAAAGAAAGACAGAGAGAAAGCGCAAGAAAGAGAGAAATCAGAAAAAGAACGACTTAAAACTTAGAAATAAGCACAGAAAGCAAGAGAGGGAAGGAAAGAGGCAGAAAGTCTAGGAAAGAAGGACAGAAAGATGGAAAGAGAGAGAGAGAGTGAGAGAGAGAGAGAGAGTAAGGTCACTTATAACAAACAACACCGAAGGACTCGACGGGAGCCTGACGCCACCTGCACACAATTTTTTAAAAAAGCAAAAAAAAAGCTAGAAAACAGCCTTCAAACGGAGAGAAAACAGAAAAGGAAGTGGGGGAGAGATAGAAAACTGGCCTTGGAAAGCGTGATGAAAAAGAAAAGAAAGCGAGAAGAAGAGAGAGAGAGAGAGAGAGAAGGACGTGGCGTCCCACCTGCGACGTCAAACGGGGAGCTGTCAAACTGGATGTCAGGCTCTGGGTCAGCAGCACCGTAATCCTGCCGCTCTCATCCTTCCCCGTTCCCTCGTTCACGCTCACTCGCTCGCTCGCTCTCTCGCTCTCTTGAGGAGAAGTTTCTCTTCTTCTTCTGCCTTTCTTTTGCTTTCTGTCGCCTGAACTCTTTCGCTTCCCCGTCTGCGCCGACGCTCTCCTTCTTACTCCACTCCTCTAGAAGAATGGGGGGAGGGAGGAGGGAGAGAGAGAGACAGAGAGGGAGAGAGAGAGGGCGGAGAAAGAAAGAGATTGAGAGAGAGTAATTAGCACCGGTCTCAGTACCTGCCTCTCACTGACATAAGCTTCACATTCCTCTCCTCTGATTAAGGGAAAAAAAAAAGGGGGAAGGAACGAAGGACGAAAAAACAGGCCAGCGGAGGAATACGGAGCCGGCCTGAGGGAGGGACGGACGGTGGAAGGGAGGGAGGGATAGACAGGGAGATAGAGGGAGAGAGAGAGAGAGAGAGGGGGAGAGAGAGAGAGAGGGGGGGGGAGAGAGAGAGCCCCCCCTCAAAAAAAGGAAAGAAGAGAAAAGAGAAGAAAACAAATCTGGAGAAATTATGAAAAAGGGATAAAGATGGATTAAAGAAAATACCTACAGAGAGGCAATATATATGAAGAGAGGGGGGGAGAGATAGAGTGTGTGTGTGTGTGTGTGTGTGTGAGAGAGAAAGAGAGAAAGAGAGAGAGAGAGAGAGAGAGATTACTGGGAAATGTTTAGTTTCTTGTCATTTTGGCTGGGCTGGTCTGTGCAACCTGTTCCTTTTGTGTGTGTGTATCTCAGAAACTCACCAAACCTGAATGCTTCCAGCCAGGTACTCCAACAAGAAACACTATCCTCACTCAACCTGGAAAAAGGCCAGAACAGCATTCCACACACACACACACTCACACACACACACACACACAGATAAACCACTTTAACCTCCTTAAAGATTCGCCAATTCATACTATCTCATCCATTTCGGTTTCAGTGACTGCGAGCGTTGTAATCAACAGGTTTTGGACACTGTTGGCTCACTGTCTTTCACAACACACGCACACACACACACTCCTACTTCTCTTTTGACATCAGGGAGTTTCTAAAGCAGGAAGTCAAAAATTGAATCATTCCTCCAACCTCTGAATAACTGTCTCCCTGCTTCGCGCCGACCTCCAGCTCTCCAGTGTGTGTGTGTGTGTGTGTGTGTGTGTGTGTGTGTGTGTGTGTGTGTGTGCGCGCGTGTAAAAGAGTAAAGAGTTTTCGTGGTTTGTGAGGACGCCATTGTCTCCTAAAGACGTGAGATTTGTCAGATTTGTGTTTGTGAGAACAGGTGTACTGAGATTAAAGCGTGGATTAGCAGTAGCCGTAGTACTACAATTAGGGCTGCACGATATATCGAAGAAGTATCGTCATCGCGATATTAACTTGCGCGATATAGGTATTGCAAAGCTTGAACTGCGATAACTGGTGTATTTGCATGTGCTACGAGTTCCCTTTACTGCATATCGCATGTTTTCTTGACATCGTGCAGCACTAATTTACATTGTGTCTTTATGGGAGTAATTGTGTGTGTGTGTGTATGTGCAAGAGTGTAGGTTTTTACTGGTTTGCGAGGACCCGATTGTCCCCATAAAGATGGGAAAACGCGAGATTTGTCAGACTTGTGTTTGTGAGAACAGGTTTACTGAGATTAAGGTCGGGATTAGAATTAGCTGAAGTATTATTTACATCTGGTCGTTATGGGAGTAACAGTGTGTGAAAGTGTGCGTGTAAGAGAATCGGTTTTTAGAGGTTTGCGAGGACCCGATTGTCCCCATAGGGATGGGAAAACGCGAGATTTGTCAGACTTGTGTTTGTGAGAACAGGTTTACTGAGATTACAGAGATTAAGGAAGATTAGGAAACTGTAGTATTATTTACATCTGAGGATTTGTGTTTGAGTGTGTGTCCGTACTGGTTTCAAAGTATCAGTGAGGACCTGAGGCTTCTCAGTGTAGGGTTTGTGTGATTTGTGAGGACGTGATTGTCGACTAAAAGACGGAAAAACTTGAGATTTGTCAGACTTGTGTTTGTGAGAGCAGGTTTACTGAGATTAAGGTTTGGATTGGGTTAGACGGAAGAGTCGACCCCTAAAAGACAGGAAAACTTATCGTAAACGTCTCATCGAAGCTTGAAGCGGCAACTTGGTCCTCCATCCAAGTACCTGCTTCGTGTCACATGGGTTAGTGACAAAAAAACCTCCACACACACACAGACACACACACACAGACACACACACTAATCAGGCAACAATGCGTTGTCTTATTTCCTTTTGTAACTTGGGGTTGGTGTATAGTGTGGTAAGATCATACGTGCATAACACACACACACACACTCATAAAAGGTCTTTCATTCCTCCACAATACCTACAAACACACCCTAATACTTCCCTCACCTGGGCTGACAATGGTGAGACAGGGAAGAATGTGTGTGTGTGCGCGTGTGTGTGTGTGTTGAGAGAGACAGAACAGACAGATAACTAAAAAAGGGTGAGGAACAATTGGGAGGAAGTGCAAAGTGGATAGCGGGCAGAGAGAGAGAATGATGAAGGAATAAAGAGAGAGGGAGAGAGAGAAAAGAGTGAGAAGAGAGAGACTGAAAGAAGGAAGGAAAGAGTGAGAGAGACAGGACGAAAAGAGAGCGAATACATACAGACAGACAAAAAGAGAGATAACGAGAGTGAGAAAGACAGTGATAGAAAGAGCACGTGAAAGAAAGAGAGAGCGGCAGACAGAGAGAGAAGGAATAAAGAGAGATGAGAGGGAGAAAAGAAAAGAGAGTGAGAAATAAAGCGAGAGGAAGAGTGAAAAGAGAAGAGACAGAAGGACTGAAAGAGTGAGAGAGAAAAAGGAGAGACAGAGAGAGGGAAAGGGACAGAAAGGCTGAGAAAGAAGGACAGAAAGATCAAGAGAAAGAGAGACAGAGAAGGAAAGAGTCAGAGAGTTAGAGAAAGACAGAGAGAAGAAAAAGAAGAAGAAGAGAGAAATCGGAAACGCTTCAACTCATTTGCTCAGGAGCACAACACGAGCATCGCGGCTCTGATTACCGCCAGCGTGACTCGTCAAAATATTACAGGGGCTGCTAAAGAGATGAGCACAAAGACAGATGGTCCGGGGAACGGATGATAAGAAAGTGACCATGGAGTGACAGAAAAGAAAGAAATAAAGAAAGAAAGAAGGGAATAACCCGGGCCTGTTCTAATAAGCAGTGGTGTTCCGTAATAAGGGGCAGATTTGAGACAAGACTGCTAGAATGTTAATCTGGTTCGAGCCAGTCACAAAGGTCGAGGGGGTTCTCCACCACACACACACCCTACCTATATCCATACTCACCAGCATGTGATCATCTTAAGCTCATAGAACAACATACATGAGCAGTGCTCTTATTAAAACACACACACACACACACACACAATCAGATGCCACTGATTTAAAAAAAACAAACAAACCTCTGCTTAAAACAGAAAATGCAAAGCATCAAAAAATATATTTATCTGCATGGCCTTGTCCTTTGGCAGCACTTCTGAACAATATTTGTGCTACCAAGAAAGTGAGTCAGTCACTCACTCTCACACACACACACACACACACACACACACAGCGGCTGTGGACATAAATAAGGAATTTCTGAGAAAACCAGTTTTTAGGAGCTGATAAACTTTGGTTAATTCTAAGCTGCCAAATACCAGCCCAATATGGCTTCCAACAAGTCCTGAGCTGCCAAGTCAAGTGTTGAACAAGTTACTATCGAAATTTACTACATTGTAGATTACTAGTTACTGCTATTTCTAAGTAGCTGGTTACTTGACAGTATTAGCGTCTCTGAATCGTAACGTTACACGACTCCTGCGTTATTTTTGAGTTACTTTCTCCAAAATAACTGCAGAAGTAGCATTGATATTTCACTGCAGTTCATTCTACATCCAGCGGAGGACGATGTGCTGTAGCATAATGACTGTAGGCATACAGTAATGTAGGAAATAGCTTGCCATTACTCGCCCAATTACTCTCAGCGTTGATCATTTTTTAATAGAAACAAAACGGCACGAAGTTTCGTGTTAAAAGCTTGCTGTAACACGTTAACTGAAATATGTAATCAGTATACTACGGAAAATTTTGTAGTAATGTCTTACATTACCGCATCATAGCAAAAAGTAATACATTACTGTAACGTTGGACTGTGCATTACACAATTTGTCAGGACACGGTTCTAAAAAAGGAATATATTTCACTGTGCTTATAAACCTTAAACACACACCACATACATCAAACAACTCGTCGGTCTCTCATATTCCTGACCATGATCAGCAACTAAAATGTATACGCAAGTAAATATTCCTTACAAAGACAAAAACTCCATTAGAAGTTACTTGACTAAAAGAACTAAAGTATGATATTAAAAGTGCTTTGCTAGTATTAAGTGAAGCTTTGCCTTTACAAGAAATACCGTCTTTTGTTTGATGGTTTCCAGAATAAAAAGCTGAATTCCAAATTCTCTGTCATTCCAAAATGTTGAGCCATCACACTGGCACGGAGTAACCAGAACATGTTCAGTCATGCTGTACGGATTCACGTTAATAGTGCTGATATCACAACTTCACTATCAGTTTTCAAAAGCAAAAGAAACATGCAGACAAAATTAGAGTCCAAAACATACGTCTGTAGTCAATAGAAATGTACTGGAGTATAAAAGTACTTTAATTATACTGTAGTAGAAAGGGTCCAGTGATCAAAATAATACTCAAGCACTGTAATGAAGTACATTACTCCATCACTATACAATGCTGGTTATTATGTTAATACTATGATGAATTTGGAGACATCTAAATTCAAAATGATCAACGCTCTGTCTTTATAAAAGTGGTTTCCAGATCATTTTTGCCCAACATTTGGATGCAACACTGACAAACTCTTCTATTTATAGCAGAAGGTTCTGCAAGATTTCTGCATAAAATTAGGAAGCCAAAACTTTTGACAGCAATACTTAAAAAGTACATGACTTTCATTATAACTGTGGTCAAGAACAAAGTGAAGGATTTTTTTTACAAACTGCTTGTGGGTGACATTCACAAAATTAAAATGTAGTAACTACTACATTTGTAGTAGTAACTACTGTTGACAAAAGAAACGAGTGAAGTGAAAAGTAGATTACTTTCCTTATTACTGCAGTCAAGCAGAGTGTGAAGAAAGTACAGATACTCAAGTACTAGGTACTGCTTTTGTACTGCAGTATATATGGACCCACCTAAAGTGGGTTTTTTAAGTGACATGATCTTCAAAATGGCTTCTTAGGGATGCTGGCACACAATAAACCCTCTCAAGTGTGTGTGTATGCGTGTAAGAAGGGGTGTGGAGTGAGAATTTTGGGAACTAGGCCACGTGGTTACCGACCCACTGCGAGTGTTTTAATCCGGGTGCTGGTTTAAGAAAAAAAAAAAAAAAAGCACCCTCGACTCCAAGCGCCAGCCTGCTTTGCTACAGATTAGGTTTATTGCACAAATTCTCCATCAGCTTATGCTGCAAACTGCCAGATCTATGTCTCCACACACACACACACCCCTGCAACTTCACAATGAGGAGTTCACATCATCTCAGTCTGACTAAGTACTTCCACCATCTGGTGGTAGAAAAAAGAACCACAATAAATTCAACACCTGTAATAGTTGCCGTGAGTTTGCCAGTAGTGGCTGACAATGGCAATCTTGTGTCAACATATTCTGGCAAACTCCACTGTTCGCCACAAATCAACCACAAGTTTGCCGCAAACATTTTCTTTTTGTAAGGGTTTCTAAACTTCACACCGACATTATCTGTTTTACAAGTAAAGTTGTTCATAAATAAAGTTTGAAGAAGGAAGGGTTACACGCATGAAAATAAAACTGACTTTGAAGAAGGAAGGGTTACACGCATGAAAATAAAACTGTGCCTTAAAACTGACAGAAGAAACGTCTTTTAGCAGCTTATTTGAGGGAATGGACATTTATTTAAAGAGCTTTCAAACACAACAAACAGAAGTTACATGCCAAGACAATTTTTCAAGTTGACAAAATAGTTTTTTTTACAAAATCAAATTACAGTAAAGATTAATTTGTAAAACATATCTCATAGAGGAGAGATAGAGTCAGGATCCACTATCAAAAAGCTAAGTATTTGTAACCTGAAACGTTTAGAACCATGAACAGTTTAATCTTCTTTGGGTCATGAGCACAAAGTTGTCTCTTCAGTTTAAGGACCAGATAAAATATATTTTTTTTCCTTGTGGTGAACACTGACTGTTGTACATAAATAGTCACGGTTATGATTTATGAGGTTTTTGTGTTCATTGTGCAATGGGTCGTGTTCTCAGTATTTTATTAGCTTGTAGCTGACCATTTACAACTTCAAAAATGAACATGCCCTCAATTAAGACAAAGAAAGAAAATTTAAATGAAAAAAAAAAATGTAGGAAATATTTGAAGGAAATTCCATTTAAAATCGAGGAAGAATAGTAGCGGTTATTAGATAGTTTGCAGTCACTGTTAGCTAAACTAGCCACCAAGTTGCTCAACAACCTCAAATTAAGATTGTAACATCCCCTCTGAAAAGACAATAAAATTAGGAAAAAGGAAAAAAGTTAGGGAAAAAAAGAGAATCTGAAATAAAACTTGTAAAATAGCAATGGAGGTACACTAGAGTTTAATAGGCAAACTATCGCAGCCACCACTTGCTAATGTAGCTAGCAACTTGATCAGCCACCACCTCACCTCAACCGCGCAGCATTTGGCAGAAATGACTATAAAATAATCTGTAATTCAATGAAAAAAAGAAAATGTGAAAGAAAATGTTACTAAACAAAAGAGGTGGAATACTAGTGGCTATTAGCAGCCTTTGTAGTCATGGTTTGCTAAACTAGCTAGCAAGTTGTAGATCAGCCACAGCCTCCCAAATTAGCTGGTGAATTGGTTTGTTTCTTCAAAAACGTGTTTCTTGAGGTAAAAATACTCAGAATATTTATGTTTATTGCATTTTATTTGACCTTCATAACCTTTAAATGACCATAAGACTAAAACTAGCCAACCCCCAAGTGATTTTAAACTCCCAACTGCCTTCTGTTCTCCAATATCCTGATTCCAAGGGGTCAAAGTTGACGTGGACGTCACCTCAGGGTGAGGAAGCCAGGCCGGCGGCAAGCTCCACCAGGGTCCTGGTTGGTCTCCCAGACATTCCCTTTCGCAGGTAAGGAACCTCGTCCTTGTTGCTCATGACCCCGGCGATGTCCAGATGAGCCCAGTGGCTGGTTGTTACGAACTCTCGCAGGAAGGCAGCCGCCGTGCAGGCTCCACCCGAGCTGTTCGGAGATGGACAAGGCAAAGAGGTGTTTTTTTAAATAAGCAAATGCGCTTCGACCCTAGGGCTGTGAAGACTGAGGATAAAAATATTGCTACTTTATATTATCATAAGAGAAGTTTGTCATTCATTTATGTCTGGTTGAGCTCAGTATTATAATTGTCAAATGATATTTTGTAGCATATTGCAATGTATGCAAAGTATTTTCTGAAGCGATGGTGTGAAGAAACTGAAGACGTTTTGAAGGTTCGGTTTACACGTGAAAAATTACCCAACGAACGAATGTCACATGGATTGTCAAGGAATGGATTAGCACACACACTAATGCAGCCTTAAAATAGGGTACTGTCAACAACGCTTAATTAAGCGTTTGTGTTATGCATGCCAGATTTGTGTCCATAAGAGCTGCTGCTGCCAGTGTTGTGTATGAACAATTACCGGCTATATTTGCCGATGTTGTTCAAGTCGGCCAAGGCGCTTTCTGTGACCTGTTTGGTATAGTGCTCAAAGAGCGGCATCCTCCACACCCTGTCCCCTGTGATAACGCTGGCCTGTAAACACACACACCAAAAAGAAATCCCAATGCATCAAAAGACTGCATGATAAGTAAGAGTGTATACAAGTTTCTCAGATATGAGTAAGACACCAAACCGCAAATCGGCAATGAAAACCACTTCTAGTTTATGATGAGGTTCAACCTGAATCAGAAGGACTGGGTCAAAGCTATGGCTGGAGAAAATTTTTATTTCATTTCTTGAAAAGCTCTATGGACAAGAAAATGTCACTTTTGACTGAATGGGGTGGTTTTGTGCAAAAAACTTGGAAAAAAAGAAATAACATTTTATGCTGACTTTGATCCCTTAAATCAGAGTAAATGTAGATTAGTACCTTATGGAGTTGTTCCCATAACCAGTCTGAGTTGGTAAAAACCCCTGTAGCCGCCGACCCCAAAGCTACATCCATTGCACCTGCCAAAAAACATTTTATATTTGGTTTTAGACCAATGACGACGTCCTCAGTGACCTGGAGATCATGTGTTCACATGTGTCATCAACGCCCAGAACAAAATATACTAAGGGAAGTGTGGAAATATGGTCATATTTGGTATTTCAGACCATCCCCCAGAAATGTTGAAATAACTTCTTACTTCTGTTTAGTGCTATATTAAGTCTGTCATCTCACATATGCCATTGACATTGCACATGACCTTGACTGTCGTGAAATATACTGCCTCCAAAACTACTCTGAACAAATAAACTACGAATAAATGAATATCAGACATATTGTTTAAACAATGTGATCAAAAGTAGAAATATTTAATATTCAATATTTAGTAAAGTTACCTGTGAGCGTAGCAGCATTAACTACAGCCCTGGGTTTGAAGCTGTGGGCGTAGCACAAGGCATCGGCCAAAATCAGGCGGCCCTCTGCGTCGGTGTTGTCGACCTGCAAAAGCGTGTTAAAGCGTTACACTTTAACACACCAATTCCAGCTAATTTAACATTTTCACAGTGTGTACGAGCCCTCAGTCGTACCTGGATGGTCTTTCCGTTCTTGGCGCGCACCACGTCTCCGGGTTTGTTAGCCTTCCCGCTAGGCATATTCTCGCACAGCGGCGTCAGGCCTGAGCTCCAATACAAGCAACAAGACTAATATTAGCTAGCGATACACAAAACAAATCATTTTCAAACCTAAAGTCAGCCCCATGCATGCAGGCTGCTAGTCATGTAAAACCTGGAAGCTAATAGCTAAAATTAGCCCCTTGTTATACTAGCAGAAAACAATAAAAAAACAACAACATGGCTATATCTGACAGCATGTTTATCATTAGCTAGCAAAACAAACTTAATAACCCACCTAAAACTGGCCTCATATTATGTTAGCCGCTAGCAAAACAACGCTAACAACCCGTTACACATTGGGAACCACAACTATTTAAAAATGCTTGTTCAATTCTCCAAGTTCATAGTCAGGACTATTTTGTCAGCCACTAGTGCACAGGTAAACTTCGTCATTGTATATAACGTGGCACTTGATATGCTAGCAGCTAGCAATACTAAACCAATAACCTGGCTTAAAACTGGCAACTCTGTATGCTAGAAGCTAGCGCAACAAAACTAGCCACATCACTAAAGTTGGCAATATCTACGCTTGCAACAAGCAATACAAAGCCAAAAATAATAAAGCTTAATGTTGCCAATATATATGCTAGCGGCTAATTACACGCCTAAACTGGGTACCAATATAATCTAGCTGTTAGCTCAAATCTCCACTGAATATGCTACCAAAAAGATTAAGAACATGCCTTAAATTGAACAATATGTACTAATTTTATATCGTATTAGCTGCTATCACAGGGGTTAGCTATACAAAAGTCACAGCATGCCCAAAATTAGCAGCATGTATTAACAGCTAGCAATATAATATAAATAGCTATCAAACCTACATTTTGGCCTGTTAGCAATGTCAAACCAGTAACCTGTGTAAAGGTGTCAGCATAAATTCTAGCAGCTAACGGTGAATCTCTAACATTGGGCCTCATTCACCAAGCGTTATTAAGAAGAAATTTGTTCTTAAAACCCATTTACGCAGTTTTCACCAAGATTCTCACATTCACCAATGTTTTCTAGTTTAAAAACCGGTAAATGAGGCTCAGTGTCACTGAAACCCAACACTGAGATGAACTTTCCAAACACAGCTATTAGAAGCCAAAGAGAGTAAAAGTAAAAGAAGGAAAGCAGCTGGACCGATGATGTTGAGCGGTAGTTTCAGAGCCGCTGCCGTGACGATGGCCGCACACACTGTTGCCGCGCCGCCCATGTCGGCCCTCATGGCGTCCATCCCGGATGAGGGTTTCAGGGAGATTCCTCCGCTGAGATACACAGAAATTTGCAATGAATATTCTCGCACCGCGTCAAGGCCGTCAACAATTATTTAACGACACTGAAAATGAGCTTAGAGTGCACTCACAGCTGATTTGACAAAATGTTAATTTGTTCTCAAAACAAGTCGGTTAAGCTTAAAGCCATATTTATGCAGAAACGGAATAGGGCTGGGAAGTCTGGCCTAAATTCCACCAGTTCTTCCAACGCAGATGTTTATTTAAATGAAGCACAGTTTAGGGCTGGGCGATATGACCTCAAAGCAATATTAAATGATTAAATGAGCGTTTAACAATTTTGGTTTCAACTCATTTTTGTTTAATTGCCCAACCATAACCTGGATTATTACATAGAACAAGTAGCTCTAGACATGTCTTTCTAGTGTAGTTATTATAGAGCAGACATGGATGATTGAAAGGTGCAAACGAGGGCTGAAGTGTGTGGGGAACTGATAGAATGATTTGGTGAGGAGGGAGGCCATGCAGCAGAAGTTTGGGAGACACTGAATTGGTTTATGGAAGTAATTTGAACTGCATTACCTGTCAAACGTAATCCCTTTGCCCACCAGTACTAGAGGAGCCTGGCCGGAGTCGGAACTGCCCTTGTAGTGCACCTCCAGGAAGACAGGGGGTTCCTCTGAGCCTTTGGACACACTGAGGAAAGCCCCCATCTGCTCGCTCTCGATCCATGACTGAGGTCTAAGAGGCGTTAGAGCAGGAAGGGAGTAAAGGTCGGAACTAACGAATTACAACTACTCATGCTACTCTAATTAAGAAAGTTTATCGGCTACTTAAACTTGTTTTCATGGGTATATTTTTAAGTCTGTAATTCTACTTCTACTGAAGTACAAATTTTCAGTACTCTTTGCACCTCCGGAGGGGAGTGAGGGTGAGCAAAACAAGAGAAGAAAAGAAAAAGCAAAAACCACACAATTTAAGGTCCCTACCTTTTATACATGATCACCCTGTCCGAGAAGGGCGAAAGTTTCTGAACGATGGTGTCGGCAAATGCTGAGGGTGTGATGTGATTGGCCGGGGCCTCCATCAGTCTTCTGGCCAGGTTTTGGCCCTCGGCATACAGGACGCCCTTTTCCCACTCATCTGAATTGGCACTGGAGGGGTAAAAAAAGAAAGAAAAAAAAACAATGTGGGAAGGAATTACATGGTGAAAGATGTTGCGAACTGCTGCTGCAAAATCTAGACAAGGGGGTTAATGAGGTGTTAAATGTACATGTTACTTGTATGGGGGGGGCAAACTGATTGATGCCACTACCTTACTTACACTTTATATATCTACATATTTCTCTTTTTAATTCGTCACACTTTCACAGGTGCGTCTTACTGCTGCACTACACTCATTTGACCACCAGATGGAGCTTGTGGGCCTGGTTCCAAAGGGTACAGTTTTGTCTGAAGCAATCAATCTTACTATAAGATCTTTCGAGTGCCATTGCTCGTCACGTGTACGTTACCTGCCATATAGCTGGGCGGTGACCTGTTTTTTCTTCTTGGTCTTTAGCTCATCGTACTCAAACAGGCCAAGCAAAGCGCCCTCTGCTGCTGACTGCCCGTCGCCACATGGGTCCACCTGCACGTTAGCCACCTCCAGATCCTGGAGCTGCCTGCAGCCAGCTGCCATAACAACAGTTCATTGACACGCAAGTGTTACTACACAACACAGTATGTGGCCATTGTGCTTATTTTGTGAAACTAACATCAATTTGAGTGGCCATGTGCCCACGCTCAACAGTCCAACTGAAGTACCAGAAAGGCCTTGCCTGAAAATTCTCATTTTCCATCGCAAATTTCCAAAAGAAGTCTGTCTGACAGAACACCATTTACTCTGATTTTAGAGAATGTGGATAAAGTTGAAAAAGGATGGTTCAGGCTCAAAGTGAAACTTCTTTTTATTGCTGTTTTTGTGTTCTAAGCAGATGCAATCCCCTATAAAATTACCCCAATCATTCTACAAAGATGAGCCGTTATGTTATGGGGCTTCATAAATCTTCTATCACAACAAATAGCATTGAAATGCCTCAAAATTGTGCAGCCCTAAATGTAAAGAATGTGGCAAATTCAACACTGTGAATCCCCTTAAATATTTACACTTTCAATCTGTCAGAGGCTTACATTTCTTACTTACATTTACAGAATTTTTTATGCGTATTGAAAAGGAATCATATCATGGTAGAATTTTTTTTTAAAGATTACAAAACAGAAGAGTTGAAACATTTATGGCACTCAAAAATGAGCTGTAACATTTCATTCATTCATTTTCCAAACCGCTGTAATCCCAACTGGGGTTGCGGGGGGACTGGAGCCTATTCTGGCAACTTCTGTGCGCAAGGTGGGGACCAGCCCTGGGCAAGCGCCAACACACAACAGGGCACACACACTCACGCAGTCACACACACATTCACACCTTAAGGGCCAATTTAGAGTCGCTGTAAGATTTCGTTTTAGCAAATGAAAAGAGAAAAATAACAGAACATATTTACCCGACACTGCCGCTCGAATGTTCTCTTTGCAGTTGTCCCAGTTCTCTTTCCCACACACACTGACTCCTTTCTTGCCGAGACCCACCACTGCCATGGCAGGAAAATCCTATAAGGAAAAAATGAACAAAAACAATAACTGCAGTATGCCTCTCATCGTTAACTAATTAAATGAAGTATCACTTAAGTCTGCGAAAGAATAGACAAATCATTATGTGTAAAAATGTAAACATCATTCCCTACCTGATGTAGCCCATAGAATATTCGGCTCTTCCCCTTCTTCAAGGGAGGTCCGGATCTTTAGTTCCACAGGAAAAAGAGGAGGTGATAATTAGGAATTTTATGTACAAAAAGTGAGCGGTGCAGGCACAGATTAACGCACAAGCTAGATAAGGCTTGCGTCTAGGGGCCCCGACGTGTACCAGCCTGCCAGGGGGCCCCAATTGACCAGTACAAATATACAGTAAAATTATTAAAAGAAGAAAGGGGACGGGGCTAACAGAAGGTGTAGGTGTAGTCTAGGGGCCCAGGTACACCTTAATCTGCCCCTAGAGCGGTGAAAGGGGGGAATGATGGAAATGGGGAAAGAAAGAAGAGGTAAAACTGTGGCTGCTCACAGCTTCATCATCTCAGTGAGTTTTCCTGAGACGGATCTGTCAAAAGAGGCTGCAGCATCGGTGAAGGAGTCGAGGTCGTCATCTTTATCCTTCTCATACACCCCAAGTACTAAACCCTGCGGGGAGGAAACACACACACACACATTCCAACTGTACAGTTAAAGCAATAAAAATGACATTTCACATATGCGTAATGAGTGCACTGGAAAATCAGCTCAAAGACTACGCAAATCCCTCAAACAAGTTCACGAACGCGCATGCGCGAGCAAACACGACAGACGAAAGTACACGCAGTAATGACTGACAGCACGTCTGTATCTCTTTGTATACATTCGGGACCAGGGCGACTCACGTTTCTGGCGCTCGCGCTGTTCCGGGAGACCGAGAAGCGGCGCGTGCCGCTCACCGCCACGCGCCCAACGTGCCGCAGCATCGCACAAAGTCACTCGAGAGTCTCCGCGCGCTGACGTGACCCCACGCGGCCGCCGTTCCAC